>OX387260.1:2462372-2497372 GCA_947562095.1 Branchellion lobata
GTAATTAAAACGATCATTTTCAAAAATTATGTATAGTATTTATGTATAATTTGTGTATAGAAATAATCTTATCTTCCGTATTTTGCAGTTTAAATTTTGAGTGCTAAGAAACCCCTAAAAACCTTTATCTTTCAAATTCATCAACTTAAATTTTTCAGTAGTACTTTCAGTCATTTTTAAATGATGTTTTTCATTTTTTAGATATTTTTTTAAAATTTAGTTTAAGTTGCTTAGCGACGAGAAGCGATGTGACAACATTAGACTTTTAATATAATTTGAACAGCACTTAACAAATACAATACAAACACGAATATTAATATAGTGGCATTAACCTCGTAGAGTTTCAGGCTACTAAAAACGTTTCATTATTAAAAATAGTGTGAAAAATAAAAAAAGAATTAAATAAGTAAATAAATGAAAATAAAATAAAATTATTTCTAAAAAAGAGCAGTATTACTATTATGATGGAGGGAATGATTTATTGAACAGAGATCGACAAAATGATTTTGTTGAACTTGAAGATTTTAAGCTGTTAGGCAGGTTGTTCCACAACTTAGGTTCGCTGACGCTGAACTTTCTTAATCCTAAGGATTTTAGCATGTGCTTGTTGGGGACAACGTCCTTTGACGTAGCCGATCTCAATCTTTGTTTTTCCGGCAGATTAGCAACTGGAACTAGGTCACGTGTCAGATACGCAAGACCCTCATTGGACAAAAACTTATACATCTGCAGAGCAATTTTATACTCAATCATTTCATCAATTTTCAGCCAGTGAAGCTCCTTGAGTACAGGGGTAATGTGATCATATTTTCTTACTCCTGAAATGAGCCTGGCTGTTGTATTGAGTATGGATTGAATACTCTGCTTACCTTAGGTAAGCTGACTAAAGCCATGTTGCCATAGTCAATACGACTTAAAACTAAGGCCGATGCAAGTGTTTTCAAGGAGTCCATTGTCAAACATCCCTTGATGGATCTTATTTGACGCAGAGAGGTAAAACGCATCTGTATTGTTTTTGATATCTGCGTTGACATCTTGAGGTCTCTATCCATGGATATTCCCAAGTTCCTTACAGATTTTGATGGAAAGATGTTGCTTTCTAATACACAGACAGAATAGCTCGGATTATTTTTCAGATTTCGACGAGAAGAGAACCAGATCACCTCAGTCTTCTCACTGTTGAGCTTGAGCCAATTGGCTCCCATCCAAGATGCGATTTCATCTACACAATCAAACTCTCATCTGCAATTCTTCCGTGCCTTCATTATTGCAGTGGCCATATATTTGAGTGTCATCGGCATATTGATGAAATCCCAGCTTGCATTTCATAACTATTCTTTCAAGGTCTCCAGTGTATAGAGAAAATAACAATGGTCCAAGAACAGATCCTTGTAGGACACCCACTGAAGAGTCAACAAAATCCGATTTTGTCCCACTGCAAATAAAACCTAAACGATGAACTTTTATATTTTAATTTTGTGATAAATAAGTTGATCGAATTGAGTAAATAAGGTTTTGAATCGTTAGTAAAAAAGTAGAATGAATTAACTTTACAAGCCTAAAATTCATCGAGACTAATCTAATGGGACGCGTTGGAAACAAACGACATTCAAGAAGTAAATAAAAATTATATTATATATGAGCCAAACGTTTGAAGGCATATATAGAAATGGAACCTTGATCTTCACGCCTCACAGCGTAGCTCGCTAACTACTGAACTACAGACGAACAATTCAACTATAGTTTTATTCACATAATTGGAAATAATAAAGGAAAAAGATGTTATATATATATATATATATATATATATATATATATATATATATATGAAGTGTCACATAGTTAAACAGTGATTTACAACCAGTATGAACACAAAATAAAGAGTTGAAGACAAGCAACACAACTGCCACGAAAAGTAACTTCAGAAAAGTCATAGATGGAACCAATAAAATCACCATTAGCGCAAACATCATTACCCCAACCCATGCCATTCATCATCATCAACACCACCACAACCATCATAACTCACACCACTAACTTTGATCATCATAACCACCACCAAAACCACTAAAAATCACAATCAACACCACTGTTGAAATAATTACAATAAATCTCACTACAACCATCACAAAATCACCATTATAAGCACGCCCACACCCCATAACTACCACCACGACCACCAACACTACAACCACAACACCACAACCACCAAAACCACAACCACCAACACTACAGCCACCAACACCACAACCGCCAAACCTACAACCACCAACACTACAGCCACCAACACTACAACCACCAACATTAAAACCACCAACACTAAAACTACCAAAACCACCAAAACCACCACAACCACCAGCACCACAACCATAACCACCAACACCACAACGACCAACACCACAGCCACCAAAACCACCACAGCCACCAAAACCACAACCATAACCACCAACGCCACAACCACCAACACCACAACCACAACCACCAACACCACAACCACAACCACCAACACCACAACCCCCACTCAGAAAAGTCCCATGACTTCCTCGGTGTCGGTGTCGATGTCGATGTCATAGAGGCACGGTCTGGTCGGGAGGCCAGGCATAGTGGAAATCTGGAAAAAAATTTGATTAAAAAAATGAATAAACAATTAAATGAATAAATTAAAGAATAAAGGAAGGAATGAACTAAAAAACGGAAAAAGCCCAAAACCACCCCAGAAACTCCAAAAAATCTCAAACCATTCTTTGAAAACCCCAAACCGCTCTCGAACAAGTCAAAAGTACTCAAACGCCACAAAAGCTAAAAGCCCCGAACCACTAAAACTTTTCAACGAAAACATCTTTGAACCTGTTAATCGAATATAACAGCTAATGTATTGGAAGCCGTGAATAAGGATAATATAGATGCACTTGAAAGTCTTATTGTCAAGTGCACCTTCAATAATATTGAACATTTTATTTGTGGGTTATATCCTCCCCCCAAACCATCATATTCAGAAGCTCGTTTAATAAGTCAATTAGACAATATCTCTAATTTATGTTAGATCATAATAATAGGTTTATTTTAGGTGGTGACTTCAATTCATTGTCTCATACAAACTAGTCCTCAATCAATTTACTATGCACCAACTAATAAAGGAAATAATCTTGATAGGTTATATGGTATCAATATAGATCCTGAGTTATTCAACCCTAATACTTATGTTTCCCATATCAAGACCCACCATCTTGGTGTTATTGCCTTGCCTCTTAACATAGCTCCATCTCATAACAATATAACACGTTCAATTCACACCTACCGCCGTCGACATTCCAACCAACATAAGGCATGTCTCGATTACTTATCATCAAGCTCCTTTAATCTAACCTGTGATGATATCACAGAATCAGTTCCTTCTTTCTATACTAAAGTTAATAGTATTTTTAACAAGTTTTATCCTCTTTAACAAATAACTATATAATCATCTGATCCTCCATTTATTAACCTGTTTGTTAAATCACTTTTCCGTCAAAAAAACTATTTCATGAGAAAGGGAAAGATACACCAAGTTACATCAATCACTAATCAAACCAGAAATATTATAATAACTTCTTACAAACTTTCATTAGCTTATAGTAAGAGGCGGTAAAGCAATGTGGAGCACAGTGAACAAACTACGTGGAAAAATTCCTCCTTCAAACGCTAACTCTAACATTGATGCCGATACATTCAATAGCTATTTTGCCTTCATATCTAACTCATCCAACTATATTGAACCCACACATAAGCTATCAGAACCACACAATATTAATTATATCACATTTTCTACTGTATATTATATTCTTAATAAAAGTTGCCCTAAAGGAACAGGATCTGATGGTCTCCCAGGCTGGTTTCTCAAACTTATTTCTCCTGCAATCTGTGAACCCCTGTCGACCATCTACAACAACTGCATCAAGCAGGCATTTTTTCGGCTTAGTGGAGAAATAGTGTTATTCACCCTATTAAAAAAATAAATAACCCAACCCAATTAAAATCGCTCTATTTCCATCACCCCTATTCTTTTTTGAATACTAGAAAAATACATAGTTAAAGACCATATCTACCCTTGTTTTACTAACCCCCTCGCCAAGTCTAGATTTGATGACCAGTTTGCCTTCAGGCCAACTGGCTCACCCACTTCAGCCATAATTTATCTCACTTCTGTCATAACCTCTCTTTTAACTTCTAACAAATATGTACGTCTTATTGCTTTAGATTTTTCTAAGGCATTCGAGTCTCATTCACTGAAACTCTCAACATCACACTTCACATTGACAATATTAATACCAAATGCTACCAAACGTTTCATGCGCTTAAATTAATTAGGGCTCATGGACTTTATGGTCCTAAATTATATGATATAACGGAATCTCTAACCATATCTCTCATAAAATATGCAGCACCTTCATGGTGTGAATTTGCCAATAACGAACATATAAAACAACTCCAGTCTTCACTTAATAAACTTATAAGGTTTAACTACCTTCCTCCTAACTATCCTAAAATAAAAGCAATATTTGCATCTCTTGATGAACGCTTGTTCTCAAAAGTTACCAATAACCCACACCCTGTACTCCATCAGATCCTCCCACGTGCCAAGTCTACATCCCGTGATATGCGAAGACGAACGCACAATTACACCAAAACAATTTACTCCTCCTACCAAGACAAAACATTCCTTCCTTGTTTTCTCAATACTCATTGTTCATCATTTTTAATTTGAAATTTTTTTCTTAAAATTTTTTTTGTTGCTTTTTTCTTTTTTTTTGCTGTTTGTTGTAAGTTAAATGCCGACTTTTATGACTGATAACATTCTGTTCTCGTAAATTTCAATTTGCACTTTTTTATTTCGATTGTTCGTCGTGTTTTTGTACCATTTCCAGCGATTGTCTGGACGATCTAATAAAGACTATAAAAAAAAACTTGACCACTTCAAACCCCTAAAGCAACCCAAAACTCACCCAAATCCTTCCCAATAAAAGCACCCAAAAACCCAAGAAAACCACTCAAAAACTTTTTTAAACGCACGGGTCCGACGAGGGGGAAAACGAAGCCAGCTCCGACGGATACTCTGACGTCCCTGATGGGAATGGTGAAGTTGGTGGGTCTGCCCTTGAGGGAGGGGTCGTGGCTGAGGGAGAGGTGGGTCTTGGCCATGCAGATTGGCAGTCTCCCAAAACCCTGGTTGGTGGGGAGGGGTGGGTTGAATTTGGTGGGTGGAGTTGACCTGGGTCGGTGGTTTGAGGTTGGGCTGGTTAAGTTGGGTGGGTGAAATTGAGTTGAGTAAGGTAGGTTGATTGGGTTGATGGAATTGGGAGAGTAGGTTAATCAGGGTGGTGAGTTAATTTGGCTAGGGGTGGACTGATCAGGGTTGGGAGAGAAGAGCGGAGAAAAGTGGGTGAATTGGGATTGAGCAAGTTGGGATGAGTTTATTGGGTTGGAGATGAAAGTTGAAGTTTATTGAAAAATGAATCTTAAAAGACGAGTTAAAAACAAACTAAAAAACACCCGTTGCTGCAAAAGCTGCAGGCGTGCAGCAGCCTCAGGCAGCAGTTCGACCCCGTCTGCTCCGTATATCTCCTTAGAAATTATCTCTATCTTTCTCAGCAGTGGCTCCTGAAGGGGTTGAGGTGGGTGTGAGTTTCAAGGATGGGTGTGGGTTGGATGGCTTTCAGAAATGGGTGTGGGTTGGATGGCTTTCAGAGGTGGGTGTGAGTTGGATGGCTTTCAGAGGTGGGTGTGGGTTGGATGGCTTTCAAAGGTGTGTGTGGGTTGGATGGCTTTCAAAGGTGTGTGTGGGTTGGATGGCTTTCAAAGGTGGGTGTGGGTTGGATGGCTTTCAAAGGTGTGTGTGGGTTGGATGGCTTTCAAAGGTGTGTGTGGGTTGGATGGCTTTCAAAGGTGTGTGTGGGTTGGATGGCTTTCAGAGGTGGGTGTGGGTTGGATGGCTTTCAGAGGTGGGTGTGGGTTGGATGGCTTTCAGAGGTGGGTGTGGGTTGGATGGCTTTCAGAGGTGTGTGTGGGTTGGATGGCTTTCAGAGGTGGGTGTGGGTTGGATGGCTTTCAGAGGTGGGTGTGAGTTGGATGGCTTTCAAAGGTGTGTGTGAGTTGGATGGCTTTCAAAGGTGTGTGTGAGTTGGATGGCTTTCAAAGGTGTGTGTGAGTTGGATGGCTTTCAAAGGTGTGTGTGGGTTGGATGGCTTTCAGAGGTGGGTGTGGGTTGGATGGCTTTCAGAGGTGGGTGTGGGTTGGATGGCTTTCAGAGGTGGGTGTGGGTTGGATGGCTTTCAGAGGTGGGTGTGAGTTGGATGGCTTTCAGAGGTGGGTGTGAGTTGGATGGCTTTCAGAGGTGGGTGTGAGTTGGATGGCTTTCAGAGGTGGGTGTGAGTTGGATGGCTTTCAGAGGTGGGTGTGGGTTGGATGGCTTTCAGAGGTGGGTGTGAGTTGGATGGCTTTCAGAGGTGGGTGTGAGTTGGATGGCTTTCAGAGGTGGGTGTGAGTTGGATGGCTTTCAGAGGTGGGTGTGAGTTGGATGGCTTTCAGAGGTGGGTGTGGGTTGGATGGCTTTCAGAGGTGGGTGTGGGTTGGATGGCTTTCAGAGGTGGGTGTGGGTTGGATGGCTTTCAGAGGTGGGTGTGGGTTGGATGGCTTTCAGAGGTGGGTGTGGGTTGGATGGCTTTCAGAGGTGGGTGTGGGTTGGATGGCTTTCAGAGGTGGGTGTGGGTTGGATGGCTTTCAGAGGTGGGTGTGGGTTGGATGGCTTTCAGAGGTGGGTGTGAGTTGGATGGCTTTCAGAGGTGGGTGTGAGTTGGATGGCTTTCAGAGGTGGGTGTGAGTTGGATGGTTTAAAAAAATGAGTGTAAATTGAGTTTTTGGGGGTTGGTTGGACGGTTTCTAAAATATAGGATGATGTTTTGGAAGGTTTGATGGTAATTTTGGGGTTGACAGGGAGTTTGTAGATGGTTGGATGGTTGCTAAGGAAATTGCATGATGTGTTGTTAAGAGCAAGAATGCGTTGAATAGGGCTTGTAATGGTTGAAAGCGCTTGAATAGCACTGCATGTCGTTAGAGGTTGTTAGGGGGCTGAGTGCGGGTTGTCATTTAATCGATGTCTAAGATTTTTTTAAGTAACTCAAATTTAAATATTCAAATTGAGAAAAAAATTCAGTCCCCTATCAAGAACACTCACATCAAGATCATACAGGAACTTGAACGAAGACTCCTGATTGGCTGCTTGTTCAACAGCTTCGGCCAATCGCATGGCTCCGTACCCTCCTTCCGCCCAATGAGAGCACACTACGGCATTGAACGCTCCCGCCGTCTTAGCCAGCTGCTGCACCAGTTCCATTTCCGCTTGTGTGTCAGTGCTGTGATTGGTGAGATTTATTTATTTTTAACTATTATTACAGACCTACAAAAAGTATATTTATAACCTAGTCTAATTTAATATAATATAATTTGATAAAATTTAATGTAATCTATTCAAAGAAGTTGCATAGCACTGATTACACACTGTTCATGAGTGTTAGACAATTATAAATGTAAGAATACGAAGTATGCATTGAGTGCCTCACGAAAACCTGGTCAACCATGGTGGCTTTATCGCTTCTTATGTCATATATTATTTTTAAAATGTTCAATCTTAGTCGATCAGACTACAACACTAACACACTAACCCCGCCAGCCACACCACCACATCAGCCACACCAACCAAACCTGAATGAATTGACAGCCACAACCACAGGAACGCCGAACTTTCTAGCATTTTCAATGTGCTTAGCGAGATTTGAGAAACCTGACCTCAAAAGTTCAAGATTCTGTGGGGAGTGGTGAAATGATTGAAGTGGATGGGGGTAGAAAGAATGGTTGAGGGCAGTAGGGGTGTTAGGATAAGAAGGGGCAGAAGGGAAGTTTGGACAATGAGAGGCAGCAGAGATAGTGAAAGTGATGGAGTTTGAAATGTTTCCTCTAATTTCTTCAGACTGAGTCTATATATATCCACATATATCCCCTCCTAATCCACACCCATCAACCCATTTAGTCCTCCATCCTCCGATCCAAGAATATCACCACCCACCCCGCAATCTATCCCCCTTTTCTCCAAACCACACCACCACCACTCAAATCCCCACCACACCTATTGCCCTTCTACCCACCTCCTGGGCGTAGAGGGGGGACAGAGGAGATCCCAGGGTGACAGTAGGACCTCCGCCGTGCATCTTCAAAGCTCTCACGCTAGCCACTATCACCACAACGTTTGGGATGAGGCCTGGCATGGTGGTGATGGGAATGGTGATTGGATGGTGATGGGTGATTGGCGGGATGGGTAAAATGGTAATAGGGATGAATGGGTGGATGAAAAGTGGCAGAAGTGGGTTGTATGTAACGAAGTGAGTGATAAGGGCGATAGGGATGGGTAGACAGGATGAATGAATAGAATTATGCGATGGATGGTGTTGGATGTAATGGGATGGAGTGGGTTAAATGGATGGAATGGTGTTGGATGGAGTGGGATAGGTTGAATGAAAAAGTGGTGTGGGAAATGTGATAGAAGGTTGAAATGTGTAAAGGATGGATGAGATGAGTGATGGATGGATGGGGATGAGTGATGGATGGATAGATAATGGAGGAGATGAGTGACAGATAATTAGGATGAGTGATGGATGGATGGGATGAGTGATGGATGGATGGTATGAGTGATTGATGAATGGGATGAGTGATGGACGAATGGATAAAATGAGTAATGGATGGACGGATGCGATGATTAATGGATGGATGGATAAGATGAGGGATGAATGGATGGATGTGATGAGTGATGGATGGATGGATGGATGAACGGTGAATGGACGGTTGGGATGAGTGATGGATCGATGGATAGGATGAATGATGAAGGGATGGAATGAGTGATGGATGGATGAATGAGATGAGTGATGAATGGATGGATGAGATGAGTGATGGATGGATGGATGGGATGAGTGATGGATGGATGTGTGTGATGAGTGATGGATGGATGTATGTGATGAGTGATGGGTGGATGGATGTGATGAGTGATGGATGGATGTGATGAGTGATGGAAGAATAGATAATGGAAAGGATGAGTGATAGATGGCTGTGAAGAGAGATGAATGGATGGGATGAGTGATGGACGGATGGATGTGATGAGTGATGGATACATAGATGGATGTTATGAGTGATGGATAGATAGATGCGATGAGTGATGGATGGATGGATGGATGCGATGAAAAATGCATGGATAGATGTGATGAGTGATGGATAAAGAAAAAAGATGAGTGATGGATGAATGAGATGAGTGATGGATGGATGGAAGAATGTGATGAGTGATGGATGGAGGGATGTGATGAGTGATGGATGAATAGATAATGGAGAAGAAGAGTGATTGATGGATAGGGGGTTGGGTGATGGATGAATGGATAATGGATGGATGGGATGAGTGATGGATGGATGGAATAAGTGATAGATGAATGGGATTAGTGATGGATGGATGGATGAATATGATGAGTGATGGATGAATAAGATGAGTGATGGATGGATGAATGAATGTGATAGGTGATGGATGGATGGATGGATGTGATGAATGATGAATGAATAGATGTGATGACTGATGGATGGATGGATGGATGTGATGAATGATGAATGAATGGATGTGATGAGTGGTGGATGGATGGGATGAGTGATGGATGGATGAATTGATGTGATGAGTGATGGATGGATGGATGAATGTGATGAGTAATGGATGGATGACTGGATAATAGAGAGGATGAGTGATGGATGGATGGGAAGAATTATGAATAGATGGAATGAGTGATGGATGGATGGATGGGATGATTGATGGATAAAATAATGGGAGAGGTGATGGATGGATGGATGCTACGAGTGATGGATGGATGCAATGGGTGATCGATTGATGGATGGGATGGGTGATAAATGGATGGATGATTGGTGAATGGATGGCATGAGTGATGAAAGGATGTATAGGATTAGTGATAGATGGATGTGATGGATGGATGAATGTGATGAGTGATGGATGAATGAATGGGATGGGTAATGGATGGATGTATGAGATGAGTGATGGATGGATGAATGGGATGAGTGATGGATGAATGGATGGGATGAGAGATGAATGAATGAAAGAGATGAATGATGAATGGATAAATGGGACAAGTGATGGATGGATGGATGGGATGAGTGATGGATGAATGGATAGAATGTGTGATAGATGGATGAATGGGATGAGTTAGGAATGGATGGAAAGAATGAGTGATGTATGAATGGATAATGGAAGGAATGAGTAATGGATGGATGGAGAAGTGATGGAGTGATGGGATGAGTGATGGATGGATGGATGGATGTGACGAGTGATGGATGGATGGATGTGATGAGTGAGGGATGGATGGATGGGAGAGTGGTAGATAAATGGATAATAAAAGGGATGAGTGATGGATGATGGGATAAATGATGGATGGATGTATGAATGTGATGAGTGATGGATGGATGGATGTGAAGCGTGATGGATGAATGAACAATGAAGAAGATGAATGATGAATGAATGGATGAGTGATGGATGAATGGATGGGATGAGTGATAGATGGATGGATGTGAAGAGTGATGGATAGATGGATGGATGTGACAAGTGATGCATGGATGGATGGATGTGACGAGTGATGCATGAATGGATGTGGTGAGTGAAGGATGGATGGATTGGAGAGTGGTGGATGAATGGATAAAAGAGGGAATGAGTGATGGATTAATGGGATGTGTGATTGATGGATGAAATGAGTGATGGATGAATGGGATGAGTGATGGATATATGGATACATGTGATGAGTGATGGATGGATGGATGTGAATCGTGATGGATGAATGGATAATGGAAAAAATGAGTGATGAATGACTGGATGGGATGAGTGATAGGTGGATGGAGATGATGAGTAAAGGATGGATGGACGTGATGAGTGATGGATGGATGGATGGATATGTGGTGAATGGATGGTTGGGATGAGTGATGGATAGATGGATAGGATGAATGATGAATGGATGGGATGAGTGATGAATGAATTGATAATAGAGGGAATGTGTGATAGATGGTTGGATGGGAAATGATATATGGGTGGACAAGATGAGTGATGAATGGATGGATGGATGAGATAAATGATGGATGGATATGATGAGTGAAGGATGGATCGAAGGGATGGATGATGGATGAAATGAGTGATGGATGGATAAAGGAGAGAATGATTGATGGATGGATGAGATGAGTGACGAATGAATGGATGGGATGAGTGATGGATGGATGGATGGGATGAGTGATGGAAGGATGGATGGGATGAGTGATGGATGGATGTATGTGATGAGTGATGGATAGATGGATGTGATGTGTGATGGATAGATGGATGTGATGAGTGATGGAAGAATGGATAATGAAAAGGATGAGTGATGGATGAATAGATGGAATGAGTGATTGATGAATGGATAGGATGAGTGATGGATGGATGGATGTGATGAATGATAAATGGATAGATAGATGCTATGAGTGATGGATGGATGGAGGCGATGTGTGGCGGATGGATGGATGTGATGAGTGATGGAGAAATGGATAACGGAAGGGATGAGTGATGGATGAATAGAGGGGATGAGTGATGGATGAATGGGATGTGTGAGGGATGGATGGAATGAGTGATAGATGTTTGTGATGAATGATGGATGGATGGATTTGAAGCGTGATGGATGATTAAATAATGAAGAAGATGAGTGATGAATGAATGAATGGGATGAGTGATAGATGGATGGATGGGGTAAGTGATGGATGAATGGATGGAAGCGATGAGTGATAGATGGATGGATGTGATGAGTGATGGATGGATGGATGAGAAGATTGATGGATGGATGAATGGGAAGGATGATGGCTGGATGGATGCTATGAGTGATGGATAGATAAATGTGTTGAGTGAAGGATGGATGAATGCGATGAGTGATGAATGGATGGTATGAGTGTGATGGATGAACGGAAGAGATGTGTGATGGATGGATGTATGAGATGAGTGAGGGATGGATGAATGGGATGAGTAATGGATAAATAAATGGGATGAGTAAGGGATGGATGGAAGGGATGAATGATGGATGAATGGATGGAATGAGGTGATGAATGAATGGATGGGATGAGTGATACATGGATAGATGGGATGAGTGATAGATGGATGGATGGGATGAAGGATGGATGAATTGATGGGATGAAGGATGGATTAATGGTTGATGGAAGGATGTATGAGATGAGTGATGAATAGATGGATGGGATGAGTGATGAATGGATTGATAGGATGAGTTAGGGATAGATGGAAATGATGAATGAATGAATGGAATGAATTATGGATGAATAGATGGGATGAGTAATAGATGGATGGATGGGATGAAGGATTGATGAATTGTTGAGATAAGTGATGGATGAATGAGTGGGAGGTGGGATGGATGGATGGATGAGATGAGTTAGAGATGGATGGAAGGAATGAGTGATGTATGAATGGGTGGGATGAAAGATGGATGAATGGATAATAGAGAGGATGAATGATAAATGAATGGGAAAAGGAATGGATGGGATGAGTGATGTATAGAATGATGGGATGAGTGATGGATGATAGATGAATGGATAATGGAGAGAATGAGGGATGGGTGAATGGAGTGGATGGGTGATGGATGGATTTATGAGATGAGTGATGGATAGATGGATGAATAGATGGGATGAGTAATAGATGGCTGGATGGGATGAAGGACGGATGAATTTTTGAGATAAGTGATGGATGAATGAGTGGGATGTGGGATGGATGGATGGGATGAGTTAGAGATGGATGGAAGGAATGTGTGATAGATGAATAGATGGATGCGATGTGTGATGTATGGACGGAAGCGATGAGTGATGGATGGATGGATGGATGTGATGGATGAAATGTGTGATGAATGAATGGATAATGGAAGAAATGAGTGATGGAAGCGATGAGTGATGGATGGATGGATGTGATGAATGATGGATGAAGGATAATGGGGAAGATGAGTGATAGATGATGGGATGAGTGATGGATGGATGGGATGAGTGATGGATGGATGGATAGGATGAGTGTAGGATGTATGAATGTGAGTGATGGATGAATAAAATTATTGATGGATGGATGGATGGGATAAGTGATGGATGGATAGATAGGATGAGTGAAGAATGGATGGATGGATGAATGTATGGATGGATGGGATGAGTGATGGAAAGATGGATGAGATCAGTGATGGATAAATGGGAAGAATAATGGATGGGATGAGTGATGGATGGATGGATGGATGAGATGTGTGATGGATGAATGGATGCGATGTGTGATGAATGGATGGGATGAGTGATGGATGAATGAATGGGATGAGTGATAGATGAATTGATGAAATGAGTTGAGGATGGAAGGAGGGGATGAGTGATGAATGAATTGATGGATGAATGGATAATAGATAGGAAGGGTGATTATTGGATGGGAAAAGTGATAAATGGATGGGACGAGTAATAGATGAATGGATGGGATGAGTGATAGATGAATAGATGGGATAAGTGAAGGATGGATGGATGGATGTGATGAATGATGGTTGAATGGATAATGGAGAAAATGAGTGATAAAGGAGAGGAGTGATAATGGAGAGAATGAGTGATGGATGGATGTAGAGGAAAAGCGATGGATGGATGGAAAAAGTGATGAATGGATGGGATGAGTGATGCATGGATAGATGGGATGAGTGATGGATGAAGGAATGGGATGAGTGATGAATGAACGGATGGATGGATGGGATGAGTGATGGATAGATGGATGAGTGATAGATGAATGGATGGGAAGAGTGATGGATGAATGAATGGGATGAGTGATAGTTGGATGGATGGGATGAGTGATGGAGAAATGGATGAGATGAGTAAAGGATGGATGGATGTGATGAGTGATGAATGGATGGATGTGGTGAGTAATAGATGAATTGATAATGGTGAGGATGAGCGAGAGATGGATGGAAAGAGTGTTGAAGGGATGGGATGAGTGATGGATGGATGGATGGGATGAGTGATGGATGAATGAATGTGATGAGTGATGGATGGATGGACGTGATAAGTGATGGATGGATATATGAGATGAATGATGGATGGATAGATGGGATGAGTGATGAGTGTATAGATAGGAGTGATGGATGAACGGATAAGATGAGTGATGGATGGATGGATTGGATAAGTGAGGAATGAATGGATGGGATGAGTGAGGGGTGAATGGATGGGATGAGTGAGGAATCGAGTACCCGAGGTTCGGCACTTGATGTTGAAGAACTTCTCCATGCCGATGTCTGCGCCGAAACCTGCCTCCGTTACTGCGGGTTTAACATGATATTATTACTCTATTTTGTTAAGAAAACGATTATTACTATAATTACTTATTTGTCAATTGACTTCTCCTACTCCTCGCTATCTTCTTCCTCTCACCCCTCTTCCTCTCTTTAACTCAAAACTCATCCTGCTCTTGCTCTTCCTCGTCGTTCCTTCACCTCTTGTTCCTATTTTTCTTAACCAGCACCTTCCTCTCTTCAGCACCACCTACTCCTCATACTCCTCACAATCACCTACTCATCCTACTCCTCACAATCACCTACTCCTACTCCTCCTCACCATCACCCACTCCTCCTCACCATCACCCACTCCTCCTCACCATCACCCACTCCTCCTCACCATCACCCACTCCTCCTCACCATCACCTACTCCTCCTCACCATCACCTACTCCTCATACTCCTCCTCACCATCACCTACTCCTCCTCACAACCACCTACTCCTCATACTCCTCCTCACCATCATCTACTCCTCATACTCCTCCTCACCACCACCTACTCCTCCTCACAACCACCTACTCCTCATACTCCTCCTACTCCTCCTCACAACCACCTACTTCTCATACTCCTCCTCACCATCACCTACTCCTCCTACTCCTCCTACTCCTCCTCACAACCACCTAATCCTCCTACTCCTCCTACTCCTCCTACTCCTCCTACTCCTCCTCACCACCACCTACTCCTCCTCCCAATCACCTACTCCTCTTCAGCACCACCTACTTCCCTACTCCTCCTCACAACCACCTACTCCTCATACTCCTCTTCACCATCACCTACTCCTCCTCACAGCCACCTACTCCTCATACTCCTCCTCACCAGCACCTACTTCTCCTACTCCTCCTCACCATCACCTACTCCTCCTCACAATCACCTACTCCTTTTCAGCACCACCTACTTCTCCTACTCATCCTGACAACCACCTACTCCTCCTACTCCTCTTCACCATCACCTACACCTCCTACTCCTCCTCACCACCACCTACTCCTCATACTCCTCCTCACCACCACCTACTTCTCCTACTCCTCCTCACTCTCACCTACTCCTCATACTCCTCCTCACCACCACCTACACCTCCTCACAATCACCTACTCCTCTTCAGCGCCACCTACTTCTCCTACTCATCCTCACAACCACCTACTCCACCTACACCTCCTACTCCTTCTCACCATCACCTACTCCTCATACTCCTCCTCACCACCACCTACTTCTCCTACTCTTCCTCCCCATCACCTTCTCCTCATACTCCTCCTCACCACCACCTACTCCTCCTCACAATCACCTACTCCTCTTCAGCACCACCTACTTCTCCTATTCCTCCTCGCCCCCACCTACTCCTCCTACTCCTCCTCACCCCCACCTACTCCTCCTCACCACCACCTTCTCCTCCTACTCCTCCTCACCAGCACCTACTTCTCCTACTCCTCCTCGCAACCACCTACTCCTCATACTCCTCTTCACCATCACCTACTCCTCCTCACAACCACCTACTCCTCATACTCCTCCTCACCATCACCTACTTCTCCTACTCATCCTCACAACCACCTACTCCACCTACACCTCCTACTCCTTCTCACCATCACCTACTCCTCATACTCCTCCTCACCACCACCTACTTCTCCTACTCCTCCTCCCCGTCACCTACTCCTCATACTCCTCTTCATCACCACCTAATCCTCATACTCCTCCTACTCCTCCTCACAACCACCTACTCCTCATACTCCTCCTACTCCTCCTCACAACCACCTACTTCTCATACTCCTCCTCACCATCACCTACTCCTCCTACTCCTCCTACTCCTCCTCACAACCACCTAATCCTCCTACTCCTCCTACTCCTCCTACTCCTCCTCACCACCACCTACTCCTCCTCCCAATCACCTACTCCTCTTCAGCACCACCTACTTCCCTACTCCTCCTCACAACCACCTACTCCTCATACTCCTCTTCACCATCACCTACTCCTCCTCACAGCCACCTACTCCTCATACTCCTCCTCACCACCACCTACTTCTCCTACTCCTCCTCCCCATCACTTTCTCCTCATACTCCTCCTCACCACCACCTACTCCTCCTCACAATCACCTACTCCTCTTCAGCACCACCTACTCCTCTTCAGCACCACCTACTTCTCCTATTCCTCCTCGCCCCCACCTACTCCTCCTACTCCTCCTCACCCCCACCTACTCCTCCTCACCACCACCTACTCCTCCTACACCTCCTCACCAGCACCTACTTCTCCTATTCTTACTCACCATCACCTACTCCTCCTCACCCCCACCTACTCCTCCTCACCACCACCTTCTCCTCCTACTCCTCCTCACCAGCACCTACTTCTCCTACTCCTCCTCGCAACCACCTACTCCTCATACTCCTCTTCACCATCACCTACTCCTCCTCACAACCACCTACTCCTCATACTCCTCCTCACCATCACCTACTTCTCCTACTCATCCTCACAACCACCTACTCCACCTACACCTCCTACTCCTTCTCACCATCACCTACTCCTCATACTCCTCCTCACCACAACCTACTTCTCCTACTCCTCCTCCCCGTCACCTACTCCTCATACTCCTCTTCATCACCACCTAATCCTCATACTCCTCCTACTCTTCCTACTCCTCCTACTCCTCCTACTCCTCCTCACCACCACCTACTCCTCCTCCCAATCACCTACTCCTCTTCAGCACCACTTACTTCCCTACTCCTCCTCACAACCACCTACTCCTCATACTCCTCTTCACCATCACCTACTCCTCCTCACAACCACCTACTCCTCATACTCCTCTTCACCATCACCTACTCCTCCTCACAACCACCTACTCCTCATACTCCTCCTCACCCCCACCTACTCCTCCTCACCACCACCTTCTCCTCCTACTCCTCCTCACCAGCACCTACTCCTTCTACTCCTCCTCACCAGCACCTACTCCTTCTACTCCTCCTTACGAGCACCTACCCACGAATCCTTGTTCCTGCACCAATTTGAGAGCGATGCGGTCAGCGATGATGGAGGAGCTGCCGTGGGCGATGTTGGCAAAGGGACCCGCATGCACCAGTACTGGAGAACCCTGGGTAAAGAGGGGTGTTAAAAAGGAATGCGATGGAAGAGGTTATGAGATGGGATAAAGAGGGTTTGGGATGAATTGGGGGATGGGAGGTGATGAGGTGGTATGAAGTTGGTGGGGTAGATGGAGTGGAATGGAATGGTGGAAGAGACAAAATAGGATGGAGTGATGAAAAAGGTTGAATGGAGATGGAAAATGAGAGAAAAATGGAGAGGGAAGGGAATGGGGAAGATGAAGGTTCAATAGAGAAGGGGTTGAATAAAGGCAGCACCTCCAGGGTCTGCATCAGGGTGGGTCGGATGGCATCCTTCATCAACACTGTCAGAGCTCCTCCCGCCCCCTAGCGAACATTGAACAATCACATTTTATTTCACAATACATTATAGTACATTAAGAGTGATAGATACATCTTATTAAAATGATAACATAAACTATTAGTATTATATATATTTATATAAAAAAATAAAGGAAGGAAGAAAGAAGATATATATATATAAACATGTTTATAATCATAGCAAACCCCTCCAATCCCCCCCACTACCAAGTCATCAGCTGTGATTGCTTCCCCATTTTTGCTGAAAGCCACCACCATCCTGCCCAGTCTGTGGTGGAAGTTTACTTTTTGTTCATAAAAATTCTTCAAATGTTCAACATCCTGTCGACAAATCCCAACCGAACGACAACCCCTCAATATCTACCGTTCCTTTTCAGCCATGCCGTCAGCATGCAAATCTCACCGCAACGTTCACCGTCTACTAAAATCTCCTATCCAACAAGGAAAAGGCACAAAACCCTCACATCTATCCCACCCCTCACATAACCCTCCAACATCCCACTGCTCAAAACACCCACCAAAATCCCACCTCTCACAATACCCTCAAACATCCCACCTTTCTCAAAACCCTCCAACATCCCACACATCAAACCACCCTTTAACATCCAGTCTCACAACATCCTCCAATATTCCACCTCTCCCAAAAACCTCATACGAAACCCTATAACATCCCACCTCTCCCAAAAACCTCATACGAAACCCTATAACATCCCACCTCTCATAACACCCTCCAACCTCCAACCTCTCACAACACCCTCCAACATCCCACCTCTCACAACACTCTCAAACATCCCACCTCTCACAACACTCTCAAACATCCCACCTCTCACAACACCCTCCAACATCACACCTCTCACAACACCCTCAAACATTCCACCTCTCACAACACCCTCAAACATCCCACCTCTCACAACACCCTCCAACATCCCACCTCTCACAACACCCTCCAAAATCCCACCTCTCTCAACACCCTCCAACATCCCACCTCTCACAACACCCTCAAAGATTCCACCTCAGACAACACCCTCCAACATCCCACCTCTCACAACACCCTCCAATATCCCACCTCCGACAACACCCTCCAGCATCCCACCTCTCACAACACCCTCAAAGATTCCACCTCTGACAACACCCTCCAACATCCCACCTCTGACAACACCCTCAAAGATTCCACCTCTGACAACACCCTCCAACATCCCACCTCACAACACCCTCAAAGATTCCACCTCTGACAACACCTTCCAACATCCCACCTCTCACAACACCCTCAAAGATTCCACCTCTGACAACACCCTCCAACATCCCACCTCTCACAACACCCAGATTCCACCTCTGACAACACCCTCCAACATCCCACCTCCGACAACACCCTCCAGCATCCCACCTCTCACAACACCCTCAAAGATTCCACCTCTCACAACACCCTCAAAGATTCCACCTCTCACAACACCCTCAAAGATTCCACCTCTGACAACACCCTCCAACATCCCACCTCACAACACCCTCCAACATCCCACCTCTCACAACACCCTCCAACATCCCACCTCTCACAACACCCTCCAACATCCCACCTCTCACAACACCTTCCAACATCCCACTTCTCACAACACCCTCACACGTCCCACATCTTACAACACCTTCTAACATCCAACTTCTCACAACACATTCTAACGTCCCACCCCTCACAACACCCTCCAACATACCATCCCTCACAACACCCTCAAGCTCAACACACATCCACCTACTTTCCAAAACACCCTCACACTCAACGTCCATCCATTTCTACCTTATATTCACTCACCCATTTCTCTCCCAGCACACCCAATCAATCTTACTTATTTAACCCACCCAACTCACCCAACACATCCAGTCCACCCAACTCACCCGACCTACTCAGCTCACTCAATCTACCCACCCCACCTGACCTACCCAACTAGCCCAACTTATCCCACCCATTACCCAACCCACTTCACCCAACTCACCCAGCCCATCCAACCCACCCAACCTATTCACCTCTCCCTCATGTCCTTGAGGTCGACACACAGCGCCAGGACAGCCATGATTTCAGAGGCAACAGTGATGTCAAAGCCGCTCTGTCGTCTGAAACCTTTCTCGTTGGCTCCTTCTCCTATCGTCACCTGCCGCAAGAAGCGGTCGTTCACGTCCACAACTGGGGGTGGGGTGACGATGGACTTTTTTGAAGGGAATTTAGTGGGTTTTTGAGGGTTTTGGGAGGTTAAAAGTAGGGGTTTTAAGGGTTTTGGCAGAAAGGTTTGAAGTGGGAGGTTTTTTGACGGTGGAGTGCAGAAAAAGGAGTTTTTTCAGTAAGATGGGATTTGGGGGTTTTCGGAGGTGTGGTTGCTGGTGGGGTTTAAAAGCCGACGAAAGTGGAAGAAATGGTGTGGTTATGGTTTTTCTTCATTTTCCCATCCTTTCATCATTCCATTTCAACCATCAACTTTATCCCATCCCACCAGCATCCTCACTAATTTCATCTCATCCCACCCCTATCCCACCTCCATCCCACTTCTATCCTACCTCTAGCTCACCCTCATCCCACCCATCCCAACCTCTGTTCCATGTGATGGTGGATGGGTCGACATCGAGTCTAGCAAACTTCTTGACCTCCTCAGCCGTCAATCTGTATGGATCTGTCTTGTCTATCCCTAGTTTCTGGATGAATGGATGGATGGGTTGGTTGATGGATAGATAAAAATGGGATGGATAAAGGTGAGATAAATGAAGATGGGATGGATAAAGGTTGGATGGATGAAGTTGGGATAGATGAAGGTGGAATGGATGAAGCTGGAATGGATGAAAGTGGGATGAATGAAGGTGGGATGGAGGATAGCAGGATGGAAAAAAGAATGAAATCAATACATGCAATCTGCGGAGTTGAATGGGTGAAAAAGATCTGGTCTCATTGACAACTGGAACAAGCCTATCGAAGAGGGCCTGGATGAGGATGGATGAATGAATGAAGATGGATGAGAATGAATGGATGAAAATGATTAGAATGAATGAATGAAGGTACCTGATGTCCGATGGATGAGTGAAGATTTGTGAAAATATTTAATAAATTATTCAATCTTAAACATCCGTACACGTATACCTCAATACCATTTCAACCCCCATCCTGCAATCAACAACCACACACCCACCATTCCAACCCCCCTACAACTTTTTCAAGCCCCCACCCTCGTCAACCAACCACTATTCCAACTTCCCCTCCAACAAAACTCATCAATCCCAAACCCCACAAAACGCCTAGACTCCACAAAAACATCCAAACGCCACAAAACATACCAAAACCACAACACCCCAAAACCGCAACACCCCAAAACCACAACACCCAAAAACCCACAAAAACCTCCATTTCTACAAACCACCTCCACCTCCTCATGAAGTCTCCTAACCCGAAAAACCCCAAACTTAAGAAATCAAAAATACCCAAACTTATAAAAGCCCCCCAAAAAAAAAATCTGTAAAAACACCAAAAAAGTTTCAAGCCCCCTTCGCCTCCACCTCATCTTTCTGGGTCTTTTCGTGGAACATTCTGGCATCGAGCTGGGCGGCCAGGAGGTTGTTGGCAGCGGAAATAGCGTGGATGTCGCCTGTGAGGTGCAAGTTGAAGTCCTCCATTGGGATCACCTTAGTGGTTTGGAGGTTTTGAGAGACTTGAGGGTATGTGATGAGTTTTGGAAGTTTAGAGGTTTTTTGAGTAGTTTACGGAGTTTGTGGGTTTTGGGGGTATGGTAAGGGGGAAGGAGGATAGAGTTGGTGAAGAGGGTGGAAAATTAGCGTGATAATGGTGAAATGTTGATAAAATAACGGTGGTTGTTTCAGGATTATGATGAATCATCAAAACGCCAACAAAAAAAGCCCTAAACTGGAAACAAATCCCAAAAAATTTTTTTATTCTGACAAAAACCGCCAAAATGAACCCACCAAACCCAGTAAAAAACATAACTTACCAAAAAAAACTAAGTCCTTCGGAAGCTAAACCCCCAAAAAACCATCCACCCAAAAAGAACCACCCATCCCCAAAAACCCCCAAAACTACCCACCTGTGAATAGCCTCCACCAGCAGCACCGCCCTTGATTCCAAAGGTGGGTCCTTGGGAGGGTTGTCGGAGGGTGGCGAAGACATTTCTGTCCTGCTGAACCGACATGGCCTGCGCCAACCCCACTGTGGTGGTGCTCTTGCCCTCCCCCAAAGGGGTTGGAGTGATGCTGGAGGGTGGGGAAGTTGGGATGATGCTGGAGGGTGGAGGAGTTGGAGTGATGCTGGAGGGTGGGAGAGTTGGGGTGATGCTGGAGGGTGGGGGAGTTGGGGTGATGCTGGAGGGTGGAGGAGTTGGAGTGATGCTGGAGGATAGAGGAGTTGGGGTGATGCTGGAGGGTGGGGAAGTTGGAGTGATGCTGGAGGTTAAAAGAATTTATGGTTTGAAGGGGTTTCGAGTCAAAATGAAAGGTTTGTGGAGTTGGGAAGGACCGAGTTTGAATGATGGTGTGTGGAGATGGGTGGTTTAGGGTGATGATATATTGGGGTTAGAAAGGTTGGTTTATGGGTGATGGGTGGTAGTTTGAGAGAGAATAAAAAATGGGTAGAAGAGTATAAAAGTGAGTGGTTGATAAATGATAGAATAACAGTCAAAGAATTGGAGGAATGAATGGATGGGGCGGTAAGTAAGGGTGATTTCAAATAATAAACTGAAAAGCAGTATTGGTGAATGGTTTGAAGTCAATGGGTGAATGGGTGAGTAATGGGTGAATGGGTGAAAGAGATAACGTCACAATAACTCCTCACCCAGTCACCACTACGTATTTGCCGTTAGGCCTGTCCTTTAGGCGTTTAAGAATCTGAAAATAATAAGAACATAATGAAAAAATAGAAATTGAAAAAAAAGAAATGTCATATAAAAAATATAAACATACTAAAGGAAAATTTAATATAAATGAAATTTTATTTATTTGAACGTCGAACTAATTAGAAATTAAATTTTTTCTTACAATATCCTATATTATACCATATAATTAATTTTATTTTTATTCTATTATTATTTTTTTAAATAAAATTTTTTATTAATACTATTTTCGTTTATTTTATTATTATTAAACTCAAATCATTATTCTTATTTTTAATATTATTATTTTATTAAATTATTGTCATAATTATTATTCCACCTCCAAGGACACTTTGGCTTTTTTGCTGCCATACAAGTCCAACTCACATTCCTTTATACCCACCTTGAAACAACAACAGAAAGAATAATAATAATTATATAACAATGATTATTGTTATCATTAACATTGAA
Source organism: Branchellion lobata (assembly GCA_947562095.1). Taxonomy (NCBI): domain Eukaryota; kingdom Metazoa; phylum Annelida; class Clitellata; order Hirudinida; family Piscicolidae; genus Branchellion; species Branchellion lobata. Next base: position 2,485,513 of record OX387260.1, read on the forward strand.
AGAAAAAATATTAATTTGAAAAAAAAATAGAACAAATTAATAAAAGTATTAATAAAAAAAAATATATATATACATGATAAATATAATGGTATTAACAATACAATACAAACACGAATATTATTATAGTGGCATTAACCCCGTAGAGTTTCGAGGCCAATAGACTATAGGAATAACTATACCGATAAAAATGATGATGATGATGATGATGATGATGATGATGATGATGATGATGATAATAATAATAATAATAATAATAATAATAATAATAATAATAATAATAATAATAATAATAATAATAATAATAATAATAATAGTAATAATAATAATAGTAATAATAATAATAATTATTATTATTATTATTATAAAAATATAAAAAAATAATAACAATAATAATAATACAAATAAAAATAATAATAATAGAATAAAAATAATAGTAATAATAAAAATAATGAATAAAATAATAATGATCATACTAATATAAATATTAACAATAATATGAATAGAAATGATAATAATATGAATATAAATAATAACAATAATATGAATAGAAATGATCACTATAATATGAATAGGAATGATAACAATAATACGAATAGGAATAATACCAACAATAACTATACCAATAATAATAATAAAAACAAAAATCAATTGGAAATTATTTATTTATTCATTTAACATAGCAGCAAGACCTCACGGGCGAGCAACTGAACGTCCTTCATGGTATCCTTCTGCCCCCTTGCTATCTCTATGTCTCTGAGGTCACAATTCGCATTTATTACTATTTTTTTTTTTTGTTATCAAAATTTTTTTTTCAAAAATTGTTTATATAAATTTTTGTCATAATTATCGAGATAGCTTCACAATCTCATTATTACTATTCATACTATAGTTTCTTATATTTATCAATAAAATCTCGCAAAAATAAATTAATAAAAATAATTATCACTATTATATTATTGTAAAAGCCACCAACTTGGGGACAGGCTGGAGGAGACTCAAAGGCAGGTGAGAAATGTTCCAACGCCAGTGCTAGGAAAAAAAAATATTGTTAGCTTTATTTATATTATTGAGAAACGGAAATAAAAATCGAAGCCTGAACTAAACAGAATTATCACTCATTGACAAGTAATTCTTTTCCCTTGTTGCCTATCCCCTCAACTCCCCACTTCACCACCCGTTCCCCTTGACACCCCACTCTCCCACCTTTTCCCCTCGACCCCCCCCTCCCCCACCCCTTTTCTTCAACTCCCCAACCCACTCTTCCACCCCTTTCTTTAAACCACCCACCCTACTCACCCCTTCTCCTCAACCACCCACCTGACCCACCTCTTCCCTTTAACTCCTCACTCTCCCACCTCTTCTCCTCAATCACCCATCCTACTCACCCCTTCTCCTCAACCACCCCACTCACCCCTTCCCTTCATTTCCCCACTCACCCACCCCTTCTCCTCAACCATCCCAACCTACTCTCAACCACCCCACTTACCTCTCGCCAAACCCATTCCACCCTCCAGCCCCCCTCTCCTTTTTTCCCCAACCCCACCCACTCTCCCAATTCCACCTCTTTGGACAACTCCTGCTTTGCAGAGTCGACGGTATTCGACAGCAACATGGCCACCGTCATTGGGCCCACCCCCCCGGGCACTGTGGTATTTATTATTATTATTATAATTATTAGTATATTTTTATCTTTTTAAATTTTTATTTTCATCGTTGATAGTAATGAAAATTTCAGCATCAATAACAAAAATTGAAACAAAAAAATAATAATATAACACTATTATTATTATATCTTTATTGTGATTATTCATATTACTCCAAATTATGAAAAAAAAATAAAAATAAAAATTAGAATAATAATAATGATAATGATAATAATAATAATAATAATAATAATAATAATAATAATAATAATAATAATAATAATAATAATAATAATAATAATGATAATAATAATAATAATAATAATAATAATAATAATAATAATAATAATAATAATAATAATAATAATAATAATAATAATAATACATAAACATTTAAAAATAACAAAAAACGATCGTTATTATTTTTATTATCCCCCCCTCCCCCCAGACACCAGGGGTGATGTGCGAGACAACCTGCTTGGCAGCCGCAAAATCAACATCCCCCACCAACCTCTGCCCTGACTTTTTTGAGGCGTCTACGTCATCGTTATTATTATTATTATTATTATTATTATTATTATTATTATTATTATTATTATTATTATTATTATTATTATTATTATTATCATCATCATCATCATTAGAATAATTGTAAATGTGATTAGTTGAAGAATTATAATTGAAATTATTGGGGTTATTATGAATTTGAAGAACAAATATTATTATTACTATAATTCTTACTAATTTCATCATAATCATTGTCATCGTCGTCGTAATCATCCCCATCCTCCTCCTCATCATCATCATCATCATCATCATCATCATCATCATTATCATTTGCATCATCGCCACCATCATCATCCCCATCATCATCATCATTATCCTTTGCATCATCTCCATCATCATCATCATTATGCCCATCACCACTACCTGGAATAGAGTTGATTCCACAGTCGATAACAATAGCTCCAGGCTTGAGCCAATCAGCCTTCACCATTTCAGGTCGACCAATGGCAACTACCACTATGTCAGCCTCTCGAATCTGATTGGATGGGAGAAGATAATAGAATTATGCGTTGTCACATGGTGAAGGTATGGTGGTTAATTTGGAAGATTGAAAATTGTTGGGGAAAACCACCACCACACCACCGCTTATATACACCTAAACAAAAAAACCCCCCCAACCCACCACCTACAAACACATAGAAACACTCATCCACCCATAAACAAACAAAAATTTCACCTCTCCAAATACCCAAGCAAACATTTTTTTAACGAACCACTTCCCCATCAAACACACAAAAACCATCCTACCAAAAACCATTTTTACCCCCCCACAAACACCCATCCCCACCCACCACACAAACACCCATCCTTACTCTCCCACACAAACACCCATCCCCACCCACCACACAAACATCCATCCCCACCCACCACACAAACATCCATCCCCACCCACCACACAAACATCCATCCCCACCCACCACACAAACATCCATCCCCACTCACCACACAAACATCCATCCCCACTCACCACACAAACATCCATCCCCACTCACCACACAAACATCCATCCCCACTCACCACACAAACATCCATCCCCACTCACCACACAAACATCCATCCCCACTCACCACACAAACATCCATCCCCACTCACCACACAAACATCCATCCCCACTCACCACACAAACATCCATCCCCACCCACCACACAAATACCCATCCCCACCCACCACACAAATACCCATCCCCACCCACCACACAAACATCCATCCCCACTCACCACACAAACATCCATCCCCACTCACCACACAAACATCCATCCCCACTCACCACACAAACATCCATCCCCACTCACCACACAAACATCCATCCCCACCCACCACACAAACATCCATCCCCACTCACCACACAAACATCCATCCCCACTCACCACACAAACATCCATCCCCACTCACCACACAAACATCCATCCCCACTCACCACACAAACATCCATCCCCACTCACCACACAAACATCCATCCCCACCCACCACACAAACATCCATCCCCACTCACCACACAAACATCCATCCCCACCCACCACACAAACATCCATCCCCACCCACCACACAAACATCCATCCCCACCCACCACACAAACATCCATCCCCACCCACCATACAAACATCCATCCCCACTCACCACACAAACATCCATCCCCACTCACCACACAAACATCCATCCCCACCCACCACACAAACATCCATCCCCACTCACCACACAAACATCCATCCCCACTCACCACACAAACATCCATCCCCACTCACCACACAAACATCCATCCCCACTCACCACACAAACATCCATCCCCACCCACCACACAAACATCCATCCCCACTCACCACACAAACATCCATCCCCACCCACCACACAAACATCCATCCCCACCCACCACACAAACATCCATCCCCACCCACCACACAAACATCCATCCCCACTCACCACACAAACATCCATCCCCACCCACCACACAAACATCCATTCCCACCCACCACACAAATACCCATCCCCACTCACCACACAAACATCCATCCCCACCCACCACACAAACATCCATCCCCACCCACCACACAAACATCCATCCCCACCCACCACACAAACATCCATCCCCACCCACCACACAAACATCCATCCCCACTCACCACACAAACATCCATCCCCACCCACCACACAAACATCCATCCCCACCCACCATACAAACATCCATCCCCACTCACCACACAAACATCCATCCCCACTCACCACACAAACATCCATCCCCACTCACCACACAAACATCCATCCCCACTCACCACACAAACATCCATCCCCACTCACCACACAAACATCCATCCCCACCCACCACACAAACATCCATCCCCACTCACCACACAAACATCCATCCCCACCCACCACACAAACATCCATCCCCACCCACCACACAAACATCCATCCCCACCCACCACACAAACATCCATCCCCACTCACCACACAAACATCCATCCCCACCCACCACACAAACATCCATCCCCACCCACCACACAAATACCCATCCCCACTCACCACACAAACATCCATCCCCACCCACCACACAAACATCCATCCCCACCCACCACACAAACATCCATCCCCACCCACCACACAAACATCCATCCCCACCCACCACACAAACATCCATCCCCACTCACCACACAAACATCCATCCCCACCCACCACACAAACATCCATCCCCACCCACCATACAAACATCCATCCCCACTCACCACACAAACATCCATCCCCACTCACCACACAAACATCCATCCCCACTCACCACACAAACATCCATCCCCACTCACCACACAAACATCCATCCCCACTCACCACACAAACATCCATCCCCACTCACCACACAAACATCCATCCCCACTCACCACACAAACATCCATCCCCACCCACCACACAAATACCCATCCCCACTCACCACACAAACATCCATCCCCACTCACCACACAAACATCCATCCCCACCCACCACACAAACATCCATCCCCACTCACCACACAAACATCCATCCCCACTCACCACACAAACATCCATCCCCACTCACCACACAAACATCCATCCCCACTCACCACACAAACATCCATCCCCACTCACCACACAAACATCCATCCCCACCCACCACACAAACATCCATCCCCACTCACCACACAAACATCCATCCCCACCCACCACACAAACATCCATCCCCACTCACCACACAAACATCCATCCCCACCCACCACACAAACATCCATCCCCACCCACCACACAAACATCCATCCCCACCCACCACACAAACATCCATCCCCACTCACCACACAAACATCCATCCCCACCCACCACACAAACATCCATCCCCACCCACCACACAAATACCCATCCCCACTCACCACACAAACATCCATCCCCACCCACCACACAAACATCCATCCCCACTCACCACACAAACATCCATCCCCACCCACCACACAAATACCCATTCCCACCCACCACGGAGGGCAAGTCGATGGTTCTGGAGTGGCAGATGGTGACAGTGGCGTGGTTCCAGATGAGGAGTTGAGCCATAGGACTGCCCACAATCTTGCTCCTCCCCAACACCACCGCCTTCTTGCCGCTGATGCTGGTGCCTTTGAGGGATTTTGAGAGGGTGATTTTGTGGAGTTTTTGGGGTGTAGTTTTGGGGGTTTTTTGAAGGTGGTTGGTGGTTTTTGAAAGTTTCTGAAAGTGGTGGGTGGTTTTAGAATTTTTTTGAGAGAGTGAGTGGTTTTGAAAGACTTTTGGAGGAAAGTGGGCGGTTTGTGGAGGAGGAGATTTGTGGGTGGGTTGAGGGGTTTATGAGAAAGGAATTGTGAGATTGGGTGGATTGAGGTTGTCTAGTGGTGGATTGGAGAGTTTGTGGGTAGATGGGTTAAGTCGTTTGGTGGAACGGCTGGCATGCTTTGTAGGCAGATGGAATTGGTAAGTGGATAGAATGGAAAGAGAAGTAGTGAGTGGATAAAATGAAAAGGGAAGAGGTGGGTGGGGAAAGAGTGAATGAAAGTTTGGGTGGGTGAAATGAGTGTCATAGAGAAAGCAGCCTGTGTGAAGAATTGGCAAACCTCCCTCTCAAAACCTCGACCCAACAAACCCTCGCAACACATCCAAAACAGCCAACTTCCACAACACTCACACCTATTTCAATTAAACTTCCTTCTATCCCCATAAAAACGCCACAACATGCACGCACCAGTGGAGAGGATGAGTCTGAGGCAGCCGTAGGGGGTGCACGGGACAATGCAGTTCTTCAGGTCCCCATGCAACAACTTGCCTGCGTTCAAATCTGTCAAGCTGAGAGGGGAGTTGATGGGGGATAATGGAGTTTTGGGAGGATGGAGATTTGGAGAAATAGAGTTTTGAAATGTTTTTGTTGTGGGAAAAAATAAGGATTAGTGATGAGGAGAAGGGGGAGAGATCAGTGGTGGCGTTGATTTGAGAAAAAAAATATTAGTGGAAGTAATTGATTTGAGAGGATGATGTGGTTGTTAGTGAGCTTGTAAGTAGTGGAAGATGATGAAGGATGAGTTAACAGACGAGTGGTAACAGGAAAACTCCAAATAATAATAACAGCATCAACGATAACGACAACCCACCCATCCACATTCTCACCACCAACCCACCCACTTACATCTTCACCACCCACCCGTTCACATCCTCACCATCAGCCCACACATCCACATCCTCACCACCCACCTACCCAGCCACATCCTCACCACCTACCCATCCACATCCTTACCACCCACCCATCCACATCCTCACCACCCACCCATCCACATCCTCACCACCCACCCATCCACATCCTCACCACCCACCCATCCACATCTTCACCACAAACCCACCCATCCACATCTTCACCACAAACCCACCCATCCACATCCTCACCACAAACCCACCCATCCACATCCTTCTTGTGAACAATCTGGTTGAGAATCCGATCCGAGTTGATGGGCTTTGAAGAGTCAAGGGGGAGCTGAGGGAATGGATAAAGGGATGAGTAGGGGAATAAATGAAGGAATGAATGAGTAGGTGGATGAAGTTTACTTTTTTTTGTCACTAGTATTATTGGTTCTTGATCATTTGAAGTTTCAACAAGACGTTTTTTTTTTAAATCTTGAATAATCAATGTCGTTATAATCATAAGCATCATCGACGTCTTCTTTTTACTCTCCCTCCTTTTCCTTCTCCTGTTTATCATCACTCACCTGCACAATGATTCCATGGATTGATGAGTCATCGTTCAATGAGTGTACCACGTCCAAAAGCTGTGGAAATATATCATGCAGTATTTGAAATAATTATTACATCATCATCGTCATCTTATTCTTCATCTTTTTACCATAGCTTCAGTGGTATCTTGACCCAGTTTAATATGAACTGCCCTCATTCCTATTTCTTCTGCAGACTTGATCTGAATAGAAAAAAATAAAATAACTTATTTTCATGAAATTATTCTATTCACCATCCTCATCATCATCATCATCATCATCATCATCATCATCTTTATCATCATCATCATCATCATCATTATCATCATCATCCTCATCTTCATCCCCATCATCATCATAATCATCATCCTCATCTTCATCCCCATCATCATCATAATCATCATCACCATCCTCATCTTCATCCCCATCAGCATCATAATCATCATCCTCATCTTGATCTCCATCATCATCATAATCATCATCACCATCCTCATCTTCATCCCCATCATCATCATAATCATCATCCTCATCTTCATCCCCATCATCATCATAATCATCATCACCATCCTCATCTTGATCTCCATCATCATCATAATCATCATCACCATCCTCATCTTCATCCCCATCATCATCATAATCATCATCCTCATCTTCATCCCCATCATTATAATTTTCATCATCATCACAACCACCTTCATTCTGATATACACATTGGAATCTTCTCTATTTCCAACCTGTTTGACAATATATTATTATTATTATTATTATTATTATTATTATTTTGATATTATAATACTTTGTACTCTTACTATTGTCAGTGGTTCCTTATCATTATAAGCGGTTATAGAACATAATAACAAAAATATGAAAACATACTTGGAAAAATTAACAAAAGATAATAAAAAAATAACAATATATTATTATTATCCCTTACACGAAAAAAAATATAATAATAATATTAATATTAATATAAATTTCACAAAAGCTTTATTATTTTTGTAATTACTTGTACAACAGTTTTGTTGTTACTTTTATGATTACTTGCACAACTGTTATTATTATTATTATTATTATTATTATTATTATTATTACTATTATTATTATTATTATTATTATTATTATTACTATTATTATTATTATTATTATTATTATTATTATTATTATTATTATTATTATTATTATTATTATTATCATGTTCACTGTTATTCCTGTGATTACTTGCACAATGGCGAGGCCAGGCTTGAAAGAGGGGTGGTTGATGCGAACATGAGCAATATCTTCCTTCAGAGCATCCTTCACCTGCCTGCGAGTGATGAGTATCCTATTGTATAGTGGGGTAGCGTCATTTGTTGTGTCACTTGGTACCATATGTTATGTAAATTATTATGTGGTATCAGTTTCCTGTGTTGTGTGGTGCTTCAGGTGTTCTAATGCGGTGCAGTAAAATGCAAATGCAATACAACCATATTCTATGTAATACACAGTGAAAGGCTTTATAATAAAATTTTAATTAAATAAAATACTAGATAATACAATACCATTCAAAATAATACAGTATAATATACAATACACAAAGCGTTGAGGTATAAATTACGCATTATGAAACAACACAATGGTATAGTGATAATAGAAAATGATAGAAGAATGAAGAAAACGATCTGCTGCAATTAAATATATGAAAATAAGAAGATTTGAGTGTCATTTAAGGATTTTTAATGTTTTTGTTATTTTGCGTTGTTGCAACTGAGTTAGGTTTGTGCCAGTATTATTTTAACCCAGACTAAGAACGCTGCCTTATTTCTGAAAGAAGATATAGTATACAATTAAAAGTACTTCAAAAAGCCGGTAGTGTTACTGATGGAACAATAAGTGATTAAAGAACGGATTCTTTCTAAACAAAAATGCATGCACTCACTGCGATATGACTTTCCCGTCGATATTCTTGGCCATTTTATGAAAAAATATTTCAAAAGCGTGAAACAAACCTGATGTGCAAAAGGAAAAAGTAAAAAACGAACGTGACCAGGCTTCAAAGTTCTTAATATAGTCACAATGTGCCTTGAGAAATAGGTCAGTTCACATTATTGGTTTGAATTATTTCAAAAAAAATTTTTTTTTAAATAACTCAATGAAAATTTTTGATATTGTGATTTAATATGAGTTTTATAACTTTGGTTGAAAATAATTGATATTGTTTTAGGTAGTTTACTTTTAATTGTTGATATAGAAACCAATTCGATACCTGGTAGCACTTTTGAAAAATAACTAAAAGAGCGTTAAAATCTGAATTAGTGTGAATCAAAATATTGAAACTTGGCATGTATTTTAAAAATTAGCAATATTCAATAATTAGTTGAAAAACAATAATTAATTAAATTTTGGTTCTAAATAACATATCAAAATGAGCGTTTTTTTGGTCGCTTGGTTGAAGAAGCGAGTCAAACTTATGCTTGATTTGGAAGAAGGAACAAGATTTTTTAAACAAAATGGCGATAGAGGCGAAGAAATGGTGATGAGGTTTGTGGAGAGAAGACTGGAGGGGCTTGGTGAGTGTCTCGACAAAGGCATGGTCTTCAAACAAGTTGTTAGAATAGAAGAGGAGGAAGAAGAGGAAAAAGAAAAAAAAGATGAAGTAGTAGGAAGAAAGGAAGGAAAAGAGGAAGGAGAAGAAAATGGTAGTTTATACGTTCCTTACATTTTAATATCTTTTCAATAATTTCCACAAAAAAAAATTTTTCGTATATTTTTCATTCATTTTTGTTTCAGAAGTTTTCGAATCAGAAGAGGATATCAGTAGAAAAAAAGATGAAAATAATAGTGATAATAATAATAATAATAATAATAATAATAATAATAATAATAATAATAATAATAATAATAATAATAATAATAATAATAATAATAATAATAATAATAATAATAATAATAATAATTACGACAATAACAGCAACAACAATAATAATAATAACGATAATAATATTAATAAGAAGAATGAAGATGGGAAAGAAATGGGAAGGGTGGAAGTTTATGAAGAGCACAAAGGAGTGGCAGAGAGAAGAAGAAGAAAGGTTGTTGTGTGTTGTTGATAACTGTAAAAAAATTAATTCACAAAGTTTTTGTTAAAAAACTCATTTTTATTTTTTCATTCCATTCTTTCAGTATTTTTTGTTTTTTTGTTTTTATTGTCTTTATTTATGTTACATTTATTTTATTTTTATTATATCAATTTTTTATTAAATTTATTCTTATCATAAATATTTTTTTTCATCTTTGTGTTTATCATATTCACCTTTTCATCATCATTCTCTAATTGTAGTATTTATCACCCCAGTTGACTTCAAGGTGCTTTTCGAGTTCTACTTTCATTATTTTCGTTTTTTTATTCACTTATTTTGTTATCATTTGTTTGTTTGCCCAATAAATACTATTTATCTTAAAAATAGTGATGAATTACTCTTTTCAGCTATATTTTACTATAAAATGAAATATTTAATTAAAAAATAATAATAACAACTAGAATAATTTAATAAAATATTCCATGCTTTTATTAGATATAATAAGAAATTTAATATAATAATAAATGAATTGTCATTTATTGCGATAAACGATCCACAGCGTCAGAGCGCAAGCTGTCAAAGCGGTTGCCATAGCAATTAAACTAGTCCGATCGCATGGAACTTTATTACTGAAAAGTTCACGTAGCTTTGTGTTGAGAGTAGTTCATGACTACAATATTTTTTACTACTCTTTTTATTTACTTGCTCATCTTATGGAGTTGTTTCCGTAAGTGGGTTCATTCAACATTAGTGACAAATTTGATGTTAATATGGTTTTAATCCTTATGATTATTGTTAATATGGTTTTAATCTTTATGATTATTGTTAATATGATTTTAATTCTTATGATTATTGTTAATATGATTTTAATCCCTATGATTATTGTTAATATGGTTTTAATCCTTATGATTATTGTTAATATGGTTTTAATCCTTATGATTATTGTTAATATGATTTTAATCTTTATGATTATTGTTGTTATGGTTTTAATCCTTATGATTATTGTTGTTATGGTTTTAATCCTTATGATTATTGTTAATATGATTTTAATCCTTATGATTATTGTTAATATGATTTTAATCCTTATGATTATTGTTAATATGATTTTAATCCTTATGATTATTGTTAATATGATTTTAATTCTTATGATTATTGTTAATATGATTTTAATTCTTATGATTATTGTTTATATGATTTTAATTCTTATGATTATTGTTTATATGATTTTAATTATTATGTTTATTGTTAATATGATTTTAATATTATGTTTATTGTTTTTTTCATTTTAATTTTTTTATTAATTATTGATATAGTTTAATTTTTTTAGCTCTTGTTCATTCGTTAGAAATTTGATCAACTAATTTAATTAATTTGTT
>OX387260.1:2502372-2617372 GCA_947562095.1 Branchellion lobata
CAAACCATCCAATCAACCACAACACACCACCATCAAGCCTTTTACCACCATCCCCACCACTACCACTAGATGGAGAAAAAGAGGGGGGATGGATAGTAACTGGAGAGGTGGCGGAGAAGGTGGAAAAAGAGTGTTTGGAATGGTGTGGCAGAATTGATGGAGAATTGAACGTCATTCTGAGCAGTGTGGGTGGTAGTTGAAGAAAGTGGATAAGCTAGATAGACTGGTTTGGCTTGATTGAAGAGAATAAAGTAGTTGGGGTGGATTTGACTATGAATAGATAAAAAAGGGCAGAATTATGATGGTTGAAGATGGATTGAATTATGATTGGTTAGGTGTGGATTGGATTATGATTGGTCGAAGGTGGGTTGGATCATGATAAATTGAAAGCGGATAGGATTGTGATTGGTTGAGGGCGGATTAGATTATGATTGGTTGAAGATGGAATGGATTATAATTGGGTTAGCAGTGGATTTAGAAATAAACAGAATTAGGTCGAAATTGACTATCATTCTTCTCATTTGAGTAACCCCACTTAATTTCATCACATACTGATTACTCATACTCACTCATCTTCCCTATCCATCTCTCTATCACCCATCCATCCATCACTTGTCACCCACCCATCACCCACCCATCACTCACCATCCACTTATCACCCACCGATTATTTAACCACTCTTTACTCACCCTCTCATTACCCACTCACCCATTACCCAACCACCCATCACCCATTCACCCATCACTTCTATCATTCACCCATCATTCACCCATCACTCACCAATTACCCACTTATCACTCACACATTACCCACCTATCACCCATTTATTTATCTCCCACCCATCACTCATTCATCCATTACCCATCCATTCATCCATTACCCATCCATTCATCACCCGCCCATCCATCACTCATCCATCACCCACCCATCACCCATTCATCACCTATCTATCATCCACCCAGCACCCATTCATCACCCACTCATTACCCATCCATTCATCACCTATCCATCACTCACCCATCACCCACCCATCCATCACCCATCCATCACCCATCCTTCACCCATCCATCACCCATCCATCACCCATCCATCACCCATCCATCACCCATCCATCACCCATCCATCCATCCATCCATCCATCACCCACCCACCCATCACCCATCCATCACCCACCCATCACCCATCCATCACCCACCCATCACCAATCCATCCATCATCTACCCATCACCCATCCATTACACACCTATTACCCATTCACTCATCACCCATCCATTCATCACCCACCACTTTTTTTTACCTACTTTCACCGTTTTACATTTCAATACCCACTCAACTTGATTTGCCATTTTCACCCGCCTTCCACCCACCCGTCTTTTACCTACCAACCCGCCTTTCACCCACCCACCCGCCTTTCACCCACCCACCCGCCTTTCACCCACCCACCCGCCTTTCACCCACCCACCCGCCTTTCACCCACCCACCCGCCTTTCACCCACCCACCCGCCTTTCATCCACCCACCCGAAACTGAAATAATTAAATGGGGGCAATCCAGGAGTGATATGAGACAGGGCAGAACGGGAGTGCTCTGAGAATGGTGCGTGAGGCATGAGAATGATTAATTTCAGTTTGCGCAAAAACTGACAAAGTGGAGGCAAGAACTGGAATTGAAATTCTTTAGGGAACTGTAAGACCTCTTAAATAATCTACAAAAAAATTGGCCAATGGATTAGTTAGGGAGGCAAAATGTTAGAAAGATGTCGCAGGCGTCAGTGCTGTCGCGAACCGGTAGTGCTGGCGGACTCGACAATGAAAAAAAAAAGAGAAGAAAAAAAAAGAGAAAAAAAAAGTTTAAAGAACGTCGTAGGCGTCATTACTGTCGCAAACCGGCAGTGTTGGCGGATGCGAAAAAAGAAAAGAAAGGTGTTGAAAAAAAATAGCCTCAGGTGTAGTGGTTAAGGTGCTAGGTAGAGGATAAAAGCTTAGTTTAAGTATAAAAATAAAAAATAGAAAATTCTATGAGTTAGATCAGTCACTACCTGTTGGGTAAGGTTGATAAATAAATGTAGTAAAGAATAATGTGTCGAGGAGGCATTCGGTGGGCTGAAGGGCTCGTTCGAGCCTTTCGTGTGCGCCATCAGGAGATCTTACTCGCCCCCGGTACGGACTAGCCGGAAAGGGATAGCGAGAGTGGTCGATGTGTTATGGCTTAACTGCCGAGCGCCCATATAGTGAATTTACTACTACTACTACCCACTCGCCTTTCACCCACCCACCCGCCTTTTTCCCACCCACCCACCCACTCACCTTTCACCCACCCACCCACCTTTCACCCACACACTCACATTTCCCCCACCCACTCACCTTTCACCCACCCACCGTTATTTCACAATTTTTCCTCCCACCCACCACTCCAGTCTTTAGTGGAGCAAGATCCACTGGCAGCAGTGAGGTTCTGGAGACTCAGAGCCAAGAGGTTGAGTTGCTTGAAAAAACAGACAAGTGGTGCAGAGAGACTGTTCAGTTTCTGCTTGAAAGTCAACCCAACGTCTCAGCTTCAATTCCTGTTACAAGACCTGAATAAGGTTGGGAATTCGAAGGGGAATTTTAAGTTAATGGTGCTAGATTGAGGACTTTTAGTTTTTAATGTTAGAAAGGATTTTCAGGAATGACACATAAATGAATTCATGGTTTACTGTGACTGTGCTACTCTCTCGTAATATTTAATTTTGAAAATATTTCCAAAAATAACTTCGTAATCTAATCTAATCAAATCAAAGCATTTTTATGGTGCTGATTACCCACTGCTCAAAAGGGGTTCTTCAAATAATCCATGATCTCGCCCCCCACAGAGCCACGTCGAAGCCAGGGACAACTCCCGCTTCATGGGTGTTCTTGACCGCCACCTCAGGAACATCTCCTTCGCCTCCTCCCTGTCCACAATCATTAAGTGCCTTCCCCTCTTTTGGAACGCCCTCAAAATGGTGAGATAAAAGGAATAAGAAGAAAAAAAGGAAGAATGATAATTTTTTTAAATTTTATATATCGTTACAATCTTTATATATAATAAGAACCATTTTTATTCATATTATTCATATAATCATCATTATTATACCTCCCTGTAACGCTCTCTAAATGCTGAGAACAATCAGAACAGTAATAAGAATAATAAATTTGTGAATTGTTTATAAAATAATGATGATAATGAAAATAATGAAAAAATTTGATTCGAACGTTGATATAGTGAGAATAAGGATAAAGCTCAATTGGTGCTAGTAATGATGAATGGGTGAATGAGTGAGTGAGTGAATGAGTGAATGAGTGAATGAGTGAGTGGGTTAGTGGGTTAGTGAGTGGATGAATGAGTTAATGAGTGAGTGCTTGAGTGAATGGGTGAATGAATACGTGAATGAATGAGTGAGTGAAATAATGGGTTAATGAGTGAGTGAATTATAAGTGAATAGGTTAGGGAATTATTGGTTGAATGAGCGAGTGAATGAATGAGTGAGTGAATGAGTGAATGAATGAGTGAGTTGGTGAGTGAAGGAGTGAGTGAGTGGGGGAGTGAGTGAGTGAATGAGTGAATGAGTGGGTGTGTGAGTGTGTGAGTGAGTGAGTGAGTGGGTGAGTGAGTGAATGAGTGAATGAGTGGTTGAGTGAGTGAATGAATGAGTGAGTGAATGATTGAGTGGGTGGGTGAATGAGTGAATGAGTGAATGAGTGAGTGAAGAGGTGAATGAGTGAGTGAGTGAGTGCTTAATGGGTGAATGAGTACGTGAATGAATGAGTGAGTGAAATAATGGGTTAGTGAGTGAGTCAATTAATTAATAAGTGAGGGAATTATTGGTTTAATGAGCGAGTGAGTGAATGAGTGAGGGAATGAGTGAATGAATGAGTGAGTGGGTGAGTGAAGGAGTGAGTGAGTGGGTGAATGAATGAGTGAGTGAAGAAGTGAGTGAGTGGGGGAGTGAGTGAGTGAATGAGTGTGTGAGTGGGTGTGTGAGTGAGTGAGTGAGTGGGTGAGTGAGTGAGTGAGTAAGTGAGTGAGTGAGTGAGTGAGTGAATGAGTGGGTGAGTGAGTGAATGAGTGAGTGAGTGAGCGAGTGAATAAGTGAATGAGTGGGTGTGTGAGTGTGTGAGTGAGTGGGTGAGTGAGTGAATGAGTGAGTGAGTGAGTGAATGAGTGGGTATGTGGGTGAGTGAGTGAGTGGGTGGATGAGTGAATGAGTGAGTGAGGGGGTGAATGAGTGAGTGGAGGGGTGAGAGAGTGAGTGAGTGGGTAAATGGATGAGTGAGTGAGTTGGTGAGTGAATGAGTGGGTGAGTGGATGAGAGAGTGAGTGAGTTGGTGAGTGGGTGAATGGGTGAGTGCATAAGTGGGTATGTGGTGCTAAGTGATTGTTAAACACATTTACTCTTGTTTTTAACTCTCATAAAATCCCATCTTTTCAACCAATCCACCCACCCAACCTCTTCAAAAACCCCTCATTTCTTCCAAACCCAATCAACCCACTACATTTTTCCCAACGTTAATTCTCACTTCATCCGTAATTTTCCTATATAATCTCCATCACCCTCTAAAGGTCACCCTAAAGTTTCCACCATAGTTAATGCCAAATCTCCGCCATAAACCACCCAGGTGTGGATTGTATCCAGGTATTTCAACAAGGATGAGACAATCTTACCCATCATGAAGGCTGTTGCCAATGTGTTGTGCAGGAGGGTTGTCAAGACAATCAGGGTGAAAAGCCTCTTTGTGGGGTGAGTGGAATTTAGAAAGCGGTTTGAAGGAAATTTGGAGAAGGTTTAGTGGGATGTTTGGGGGAGGTTTGGAAGAGGTTTGGGGGAGGTTTGGAAGAGGTTTGGGGGAGGGTTTAGGGGCGGTTTGGAAAAGGTTAAGGGGAGGTTTGGGGGAAATTTGGGGGAGGTTTGGGGGAGGTTTGGGGGAGGTTTGGAAAAGGTTAAGGGGAGGTTTGGGGGAAGTTTGGGGGAGGTTTGGGGGAGGTTTGGAAAAGGTTAAGGGGAGGTTTGGGGGAAGTTTGGGGGAGGTTTGGGGGAAGTTTGGGGGAGGTTTGGGGGAGGTTTGGGGGAGGTTTGGGGGAGGTTTGGGGGAGGTTTGGAAAAGGTTAAGGGGAGGTTTGGGGGAGGTTTGGGGGAGGTTTGAGAGAAGTTTGGAAGAGGTTTGGGGGAGGTTTGGAAAAGGTTGAGAAAGGTTAGGGGGCGGTTTGGGGGAGGTTTGGAAGAGGTTTGGGGGAGGTTTGGGGGAGGTTTGGAAGAGGTTTGGGGGAGGTTTGGGGGAGGTTTGGAAAAGGTTGAGGAAGGTTAGGGGGCGGTTTGGGGGAGGTTTGGAAGAGGTTTGGGGGAGGTTTGGGGGAGGTTTGGAAGAGGTTTGGGGGAGGTTTGGGGGAGGTTTTGGGGAAGGTTTTGGGGGAGGTTTGGAAAAGGTTGAGGAAGGTTAGGGGGCGGTTTGGGGGAGGTTTGGAAGAGGTTTGGGGGAGGTTTGGGGAAGGTTTTGGGGAAGGTTTTGGGGAGGTTTGGGGGCGGTTTTGGGGAGGTTTGGGGGAGGTTTAGGGGCGGTTTGGGGGTGGTTTGGGGGAGGTTTGGGAGAGGTTTGGGGGAGGTTTGGGGAAGGTTTTGGGGAGGTTTGGGGAAAGTTTTGGGGAGGTTTGGGGGTGGTTTGGGGGAAGTTTGTGGGAGGTTTGGAAGAGGTTTGGGGGCGATTTGTGGGCGGTTTGGAAGAGATTTGGAGGAGGTTTAGGGAGCTTTGGGGAAGGTTTGGAAAAGGTTAAGGGGAGGTTTGGGGGAAATTTGGGGGAGGTTTGGGGGAGGTTTGGGGGAGGTTTGGAAAAGGTTAAGGGGAGGTCTGGGGGAAATTTGGGGGAGGTTTGGGGGAGGTTTGGGGGAGGTTTGGAAAAGGTTAAGGGGAGGTTTGGGGGAGGTTTGGGGGAAGTTTGAGAGAAGTTTGGAAGAGGTTTGGGGGAGGTTTGGAAAAGGTTGAGGAAGGTTAGGGGGCGGTTTGGGGGAGGTTTGGAAGAGGTTTGGGGGAGGTTTGGGGAAGGTTTTGGGGAAGGTTTTGGGGAGGTTTGGGGGCGGTTTGGGGGAGGTTTGGAAGAGGTTTAGGGGCGGTTTGGGGGTGGTTTGGGGGAGGTTTGGGAGAGGTTTGGGGGAGGTTTGGGGAAGGTTTTGGGGAGGTTTGGGGAAGGTTTTGGGGAGGTTTGGGGGTGGTTTGGGGGAAGTTTGTGGGAGGTTTGGAAGAGGTTTGGGGGCGATTTGTGGGCGGTTTGGAAGAGATTTGGAGGAGGTTTAGGGAGCTTTGGGGAAGGTTTGGAGAAGGTTTGGGGGAGGTTTGGAAGAGGTTTGGGGGAGGTTTGGAGGAGGTATGGGGAAGGTTTTGGGGTGGTTTGAAAAATGGTTCGGTCCAAATCTAAAAGAAGGTTTGGGGTAGAGTTAGGGTGGTTGTTTGGTGGAGTTTGAGAAAAATCCGGGTAAGAGAATGGGTCATGAATGGCAATGGGTGGGAGTTTGGGTGGATGAATGGATGAAAATTGGGATGAATCTTGAGTGAAAGGCCGGATTTTTGGATAGAAGTTTATAAAATGGTTGGGTGAGCGACTCATCAAATGAGCTGACTTGTTGAATCAGAAAACATTTTTTTTTTAATCAGTTTTTCCTACATTTATGTTTATCTGCACTTGTTAGTTCAACTACCACTTTTTACCACCCCAGTATTTTCACTTCCTGTTTTTCCTAATCTCTTTCTTGACTACTCCTTTTATCCCCTTTTCTTGTTTCTTCTTCTCTCTTCTTTTATTTCTCTCATTCCTTTTTTTTCAACTCTCGCTTACCTTTTTCTTTCTTCCAAATCCTCGCTTACTTTTCCATATTTCTTCAAACTTCATCTTTTTTCTCTTCATTTTCGCAAACCCACCCCTCACTTTCTCCTCTTTCTTTCTCTCAAGCACTGAAACGAGCAGGGTGCGCAGCAAGCTGTTGGAAGCCACGGCGTTGTTGGAGTCGTGGAAGGAGTCCTACATGCAGTGCAAAAGGAGGATCGAAGAATCAGAGAGGTAGGAAGGAAAAGGATTTTGTGGGAATGAATGGAAAGTTGTTGGGGATGGGGGGACTCAAAAGTCGGAAAGGTGGGTGGTGAGGTGGGTGGTGAGGTGGGTTTGTAGTAAATCGTGAAAATGTGGTGAGAGAAAGCAAAAAATAGATGTGTAAAAAGGAGTGGGTGTGGTGAACTGGTGTGGTAATAATAAAGATGAAAAAAGTGAAAAGTGAAAAAGGAAAAATTCGAGTTGATAAAGAAATAGGAAAAGAGATGTCGAAAAAGTTATAATAATGTATCTTCTAAGAAAAATCTTCAAAAATAAGTAACATAACTTACAAAAGCAACTTTTCCACCAAAGGTACAGCAGATGGGAGTTTGACCAGAGCGCCTTATTCGCCAGGACAAGTCACGTGTCATCTGTGTGTCGTGACCTGGATGCCATGGCCCAGGTGTTGAAATGAAAAAAGAGGAAGAATTGAAGTAAAAAGAAAATGAGAAGGAATAGGAGAGGGTGGATGAAGAAGAGGAAGAGGAAGAGGAAAAAAAGAAGAGGAGAAAAAGAAAAAAAAGAAGAAAGAAAAGAAAAAAAAAAGAGAAATAAAAATAAGAAGATGAGAAAAGGCAGAAAAAGGAGTAGGAAGAATAGTAGGAAAAAAATGTTTTTCCAAATGGAACAATGAAAATGAGAATTTTAATGAATATGAAAACGTAACCAGATACCAGAATCTGATTATTAAAACAATTAAACAAAAATTTTACTTAATTCGCTAGGTGTTGGAGGGGTTTGAGAGGATGTTCGGAGAGGAGATGGTGATGATCACGGGACGAGAGGGGGCAACAAAGAGCTTTTTGCAACAAACAAAACAACTTGTCCAACCTTTGCAAACGGTGTTGTTGCTGTTGCCACTTTGCAAAAGATTTTTTTTTTATTGTTTCTTTTTTTGTTGTTGCTTTTGTGTTATCATAATATTGTTGTTTTTTGTGTTACCAAAATATTGTTGTTGTTTTTTGTGTTACCAAAATGTTTTTGTTGCTTTTGTGTTACCAAAGTGTTGTTGTTGCTTTTGTGTTACCAAAGTGTTGTTGTTGCTTTTGTGTTACCAAAGTGTTGTTGTTGCTTTTGTGTTACCAAAGTGTTGTTGTTGCTTTTGTGTTACCAAAATGTTCTTGTTGCTTTTGTGTTACCAAACTGTTGTTGTTGCTTTTGTGTTACCAATGTGTTGTTGTTGTTGTTGTTGTTTATCTTAAGCGC
Organism: Branchellion lobata; assembly: GCA_947562095.1. Taxonomy (NCBI): domain Eukaryota; kingdom Metazoa; phylum Annelida; class Clitellata; order Hirudinida; family Piscicolidae; genus Branchellion; species Branchellion lobata. The sequence continues at coordinate 2,510,673 of OX387260.1, forward strand.
CTGAGGATAGTCTTCAGATGCGCTAAAGCTGGTTGTGGAAGGCGCACAAGTTCATCATAGGAGGTCCCGATGTTGTGGCAGAAGCGGGCCCTTGCGAAATCTGAGCAATTGAGCCAGAGGTGTTCGGCTGATTCGACCTTTTCCTCACAGAGTCGACAGAGGTCTGACTCTGCTTTTCCTGTGAGGTGCAGCCATCGGCGGAGACTTGGGTGGTGTTCGCTTCGGAACCTGACCAGATCCGTCAGTTCTGCCTTGTTAAGAGTGTTCTCCTTAATTTGGGTTTTATTGGTTGTAAACAAGTCCATGAAGCGGTGGTGGCTGCTCGGGAGTGGTCTGTCTTCTCGATGAATCACCGCTTTCCTGGTCTTTTGGTCCAAGTGCCGCTCGGCCGGTTGTGGTAGAGTGGATCCCCGCTTGGCTTCTGAGTCCGCCAGCTTATTGCCCCAAAGGTTACAGTGTCCGGGGGCCCAGACGATGAGTAGCTTTTTGGAACAAGTGATTTTGGCGATGGAGCGTTGATAAGTGACGATGATCGGGTCGGTTTGGTGTGGGTTGCCTGTGGCTTCAACTAGGGATTTGCAATCACAGACAATGACCGCCCTGTGCCAATCATTTTCACTTTCTAGCCACTTCAAAGCAGCTTCTAGCGCTGCTTTTTCCGCCGAGTAGGAACTGCTGCGCACCCCTGTAGGTGCGTGCCAACGGTGGAGGACTTTTTTTGTTTTTGGCTATGATCATGCCAGCTCCACCGTTTCTGGTGCCATTTGTCGTAGAACCATCAGTGTAGATCTGGAAGTCGCTATGACCTACTTCCTCGATGGTTCGTTGGGCTTTTTCCAGTTGGACGATTTGAGGCATCGACTTGCTCGCTGGTGTCATGTAGATGGGGGTTGGGGGTGGGCGGTCCCAAAGGGGTGGGAGCCTCGCTTCGCCGGTTTGGTGTTGAGAGAACAAATTAAGTTCACTTAAAACCGGCGTGGTAAATCCCCGCCAATCTTTTTTTACCAGTCTTTGAGGAGCTTGTCGGTCCAAGGTCAGTCTCCGGGGGTCAGTGTCAGCCTGTTGTAGCCAACTATCCGCCTTAAGAAGTGACAAGGTCTTGTATCTTGCTTCCAGTGGGGTGAGATGTGCCTCTTTTAAAACGAATTCTCCAGGGGTTGATCTTAGGTGACCAGTGATGGCTCTAGCTGCGTTCAGCTGGGCACTTTCGAGCTTCCCTAGGTTGGATTTCGATAACCAGGGAGCCCAGGCCTGTGAACCATATTCGGCCAAAGATCTTTGAATGGCGATGTAGATTGTTCTCAACTCTGCTGGTCGCCATCCCCAAGTTGTGCCCCCTAGGGCACGGAGAATATTCGTCCTTTGGTCATAGCCTGGCATACCTTTTTAGCGTGCTCGCTGAAAGTGAGCTGTCGGTCGTATTGGACGCCTAAAAAGGTAGGAGCCGCGTTGAAAGAAAGGGGTAAACCTCTGATTGTAATATGCGGCTGCCATGACGCTTCAGCTGTGCATAGGCTGAAGTAAGAGACCTCACACTTGTTTGTATTAAGTGTGAGACGAGCATCATCACTCCACTTCACTACCTTGTCAACTTCTTTTTGGAGCTTCTTTGTCATATATATTTTACTCCTTCCGCTGCATGCAATCGCCAGGTCATCGGCATAGGCACTCATGAGGGTTGTGTCTTCTAATTGCATGAGGAGATCATTAATATATATGACAAAGAGCAAGGGGGACAAAACTGATCCTTGTGGGAGACCTTCCTTGAAAGTTCTCGATCGATATTTTGTGTTACCAAAGTGTTGTTGTTGATGATGTTGTCACTTGCAACTTTCTTCTTCCACTTCTTCCGCCTTTTTTGTTTTTCCATATCTTCTTCCCTATATTTTCTTTTCTAACCTCTTTTTCCACATTTTTTCTACAATCACATTTCACCCATACTCCAACTTCTTTCCTACTCAACGACCCACTCTTCCACTCATCTCCCTTTCCCCTCACCACAGCTGAACTTCGACCCCATGGACGTGGGCAACAAGAACTACTGGAAAGCCTTCCACAACCAGTTTGAAACCATCACCATCTCCATGGAGATACAAACAAGGAAGTTTATCGATGACTCATTTAAGCGATTGCGTCACACAGAGGGCGCTTTTGATTTTCTTGTGGCCTTTAGAAACACCCCCTCTCGACCCTCCATCGACACTCTTATGAACCGGAAGATCTCTGACGTCATAATTCAGTATTGTAGAGACGTGCGTTTTTTAAAAATTAATGTGGAGGTTTTGATATTTAAAAAATTTTCATGCTGTCAACTTCTGAAAGCTTTACTTCACGTTTTTGTTACTTTGATGAGGGTATCTATAAATTCTAACAACTTCTAGCTACTCAACCATCCACATCTCCCGTCAACAATCTATTATTCATTCCCCCATTCATCCTCCTATCCCACATCCATCCGTCTATCCCACATCCATCCATCCATTCATCCAGGCTTTGTTCATCCATCTATCCATTCGTCCATCTATTCATTCATCCATCTCCCATCAATCAATCTATCCCCCAATTCTTCATCCATTTTTCATGCATCCATCCATCAACAGTTGGATGAGGTGGAACAGATGTTCAGAAGAAGTCTTTTGACGCCTCCCACCCACAAGTGCCTTCCACCAATCACAAGCGCCATCTGTTGGCAGCGCATGTTGATGAGGAAGATTCGGGAGCCAATGACGAAGTTCCACAAGGAAGGGAGCACTCTGGAAACTGAGCTGGGAAAAACCGTCAGTTTTGAAAAAAATCTGTTATTTTTAGAAACAATAAAAATTTGCTATTTTTAGAAGTGGTAAGAAATTGCTATTTCAAGAAGCGATAAGAATTTGACTTTTTTTGAATGCAATAAGAAATTTTATTTTTAGAAAGATATTTTCGGAACTCATATAGAATCCCAACGCTCATACCACCTGCTTCCAGGCGAAGAACAAGTTCTTGCAGTTGGGGAAGGTGATGAGGGAACATGAGAGAAGCATGGTGGAAAGATGGCAACTCTCCTCCTCTTTCTCCCTTCCCTCCATCCTCCAATCTCCTCTTCTCACTCTCAGCAACAACAACAATAATAACATAAATAATGTTGATAATATCAACAATAATATTAACGTTTGTAATAGAAACAATAATAATAACGTTAATAATAATAACGATAATAACAAAAAAAATGTCAACAATAAAGATAATTTAAGTGGCAAGAACAACAAAAACACCTTTATCACCACAAACAACAACAGCAATAACACTAACGATAGAAACACTAACAACACTAACAACAACAAGTATGTAGTGAACTATGACGAGCGACTGAGTGTGATGATGGAAGAGAGCAGACATTTCATCACCTTGGGACTCCATGTGCCAGAGCTGCAAAAGAACATTTCTTTGCAGGTGGCTGGGTGGGTTGGTGTTGACTGGAGATTTGAATTGGGTGGGCTGGTGGGGTTAAATTGGGATGTTGGCTTCGTTGGATTGGAGGGTTGGTTGAGGAGGTTGAGTGGGTTGAAAAAAGAAATTGAAAATGGATTAAAGATAAGTTGGGTGGATGTTTGGGGGATTGGTTGAGAGTTCAATTGGTGCGTTGGAGGAAGGGTTTGGTTGGTTGATAGGGTTTGGGTGGAATGAAGTTGTCAGGTTGGTGGGTTTGGTGAAGTGAGAGCGTTGTGGCGGTTTTGCTTGACTGTGGTTAATGAGACTTGGTTGGTTGGAATTGGGTCGAGAGGGTAAGTGAGGTTGTGTGGGATTGGGCTGGAAGAGGTAGAGTGGAATAGATGGTCGGGGCCAGATTGAAAAATTTATTAGGTTGTAAGATTTGTTAGAATGAATTTGGGTGGATTTATGAAGGTTGAAAAAACGGAAGTGTGAGTGAGTGGAAAAAATAATGAAATTTTTTCAACGCCACTACAAACACCAAAACAACTACTATCAAAACCACAAAAAACCACATTACAACCAGAACTGTAACAATCACACCAAACCACACCACACCAAACCACACCACACCAAACCACACCACACCAAACCACCCCATACCAAACCACACTACGCCAAACCATCACAAACACGCCAAAATAACCACATCATCACAACCACCCCACCACAACCACACCATCACAACCACATCAACACAATCACAATACAACAACCACACCACCAAAACCACACCACCACAACCACACCGCCACAACCACACCACCACAACCACACCGCCACAACCACACCACCACAACCACACCACCACAACCACACTGCCACAACCACACCACCACAACCACACCGCCACAACCACACCACCACAACCACACCACCACAACCAAACCACCACAACCACACCACCACAACCAAACCACCACAACCACACCACCACCGCTACATCACCATCACAACCACACAACCACAAACAAACCACCACATCCAAATAACCACCACAATCACATCACTACACCCCCAGGAAGAAAAGCTCAAAAGCAATAGGATCCACCTGGAACATATGGTCTCTTCTTACCACCAAATCTTCACATCGTTAAGTCATTCCGAAGTCTGTGCCTTTCGGATTGAACATTTCAAATTTTGTCTCACGTTTTTGTTGTTTTTTAAAGTTTTAGCTCTTTTATTCATTTTCGAAAAGTTTTTATTTTTTTTAATGATTTTTTTCAAAATTTTTCAAAATCATCTTTTACATTCTTATTCATTCTCATTGTATTTTTAACCTTAACATGTTTTATACTGTTGTTTTTTTATCATCCACCCAACCTCTCAAATTAACCTCCAACTTCTTCAACCTACTTCATCGAACCTCACCCAACCTACACCCCAAACCAATCCCTCACCTCAATCCACCTCAAACCAACTCCCCCCAATTCACACCAATACAGTTTTTTTCCAACTATCTGTTTTCAACCAAACCTTCCATCCCCCATCCACCCCAAACCAAACCCTTACACCCATTCCTTCCAATTTAAACCCTAACCATCCGATCCCCAAGCAATCAATCATTCACCACCCTCCTCCTCAAACCACCCAAACATCCACCCTCCTTCCCAGATTACTCTGTTAGATGGCCAATTGGGGCGCCTACAGCGCACCTTGAAGCCTGGTCTGCACACCCTCAATTGGCACTCCCTCACCACCATGCACTACGTAGAACGCTGTGTGGAGGTGGGTGGTGGGTGGGCATTTTGGGAGTAGATTTGTAGCTTTTGGTGAGTTTTGAGTTTTTTGTGTTTTTATTAGTAGAATTGGGGTAGGTTTATAGTTTTTCATTCATCACACATCATTCTACCACCATTCACCACAAATCATTCTACCACCATTCACCACACACCATTCTACCAACATTACCCACTTTTCCATCAACCACTATTCCACCACGGCACATCAAACCCCAGCTACCACCACCTACCATTCCACTACCACCACACACAAGGAAATCAGCAGGTTCACATCACTAGTGCAGCAGGTGAAAAGATGGGAAGAGGACATGGAAAAAATACTACACTCCATCCACACGTGCTCTCTCTTTCAGTGGCCAAATAACCAGCGTGGGGCAGGGGAGAACAAGATGTCTTGGGTCTGTAAGATGGGCTCTACGCTGAGTCGCTGCAGTGAATTCTTTGCCAAATTGGAGTCACACAGGGTGGTCAAAGGCACGTGGATTCGAGAGAGGCTGAGGAAGGTGGGAGGCCTGTTGGGCAAGGTGGAGGAGGCGGTTTTTGGGGCTTCAACCAGGTGTTGTGAAAAGATGGAAGACTTCTATAGAAAATGGGAGCAGGAAATCTTCCATTCGCTTGTTCACGTTTGTGTTTGTGTGGTTGTTGGTATTTGGTCGTTTGTGTATGTTAGTGTTTTTCTGGTCGTTCGCTTTTGTCAAGATGGTTGGTTCTGTTTTGTAGTTCGGTTCCTTTCATTTTTGTTTTTCGTTTTTCACTGCTCTATTTTGCCTGTTTTTTGTACGTCTTTACGCACTTATCACTTTTTCTAAGCATCACACCATCACCATCGCTCCCATCACTGAAAGAGCCACCACCACAGATGACGACAAACAACTTGAAATCTTACCTTCAAGTCTTGTCAAGTCCTCTGCCACTCTTTCAAGTGGATGTGACGATGGTTGGAAACGATGACGCAATCAGGTCAGGTGACGATGACGCAATCATGACGCCACAACCCGATCACGTGGTCAAAATGGCCGCCCAAGCTGCTGAGGAATGCGTGGCTCTGTGGGTTCATTGTGTAATTTTATGTATAGGTTTTCAACTATATGTTTAGGCTGCATCAATATTCTCTGTTAGTACATAGATTATTTAAAAAAAATTAGTATAAATGTTTTTATTTTTTAATCAATATTATTATTTTTATTTCTTAAATCACTATTATTATTATTTTTTAAAATTACTTTTAATATTTTTATTTTTTTAACTTCTTTCATTTATAATTAATTCCAATAATTTCCTCAAAAGTTTTTATTACGGTGTTCATGAATTTAGTTTCACCAACAAAACCACAACACCCCAGAACCAAAAAAATACCAAGATGGATCGACAAAACGTGCATAGAAATGGATGGAAGCAAAGAGCAAAGAGAGCAAAGAATAAACACTTACTACGACGATATATCCATCATCGGCCTCGTCAAGGGCTTGTTGCAGGGGTGTGAGGAGAGGAGTAGGAAAGTGGTTGGTATGGTGGTGACTAATCTACAAGGATGGGGAGCTTATAAGGGGCTGTGGCAGATGGATAAGGTAGTGGGGGAAAGAAGGGTTGGTAGAGGGGGAGTGGAATGGTGGTGGGTAGGGGTAGTGTAGAGTCGGTGAAGGTGGGCTGAGTGTGGGTGGGGTGGTTTAAGAGGTTGCTGAGGGTTGGATAAATGGGATGTTGGTTGGAGTGAAGCGATTGAGGGAAATGGGTAAAATTGAATAAATGGGAAGGATGATATACTGTTGAGTGGGAAATAGGTTAGTGGAAAATAGGTGAGAGGGTTTGGTGGAAGATGGGTGAGATGGGTTGGTGGAAGATGGGTAAGATGGGTTGGTGGAAGATGGGTAAGATGGGTTGGTGGAAGATGGGTGAGATGGGTTGGTGGGAAAGTTTAAACAAGTAGAAAGGTTGATGGGAATCTTTGATTAGGTGGAAAGGTTGGTGGCTTTTTGACAGTTCCATGAGTTATTGGGTGGGTTGAGAGAGTGTTGAGGCGGCCACTTCATTACTCTTCCAACCTAATGAAGTGCTTGTTGAATAATTACCTGTTATTTTTAGATCAAACCTTTACCACGAAACCTTTCAAACCCGCCCTGTCACATCTCATCACCAAAAAAAACAGTCTATCCCACCACCCTCATCATTCCTGTTACACTACCATCTTCACCACTACCATCACCACTGTATTCCTACCACTTCCATCACCAATTCCACCAACACCAACAAAACCATCACCACCAACACCACCACAGAACACAGTGATAGAGAAGTGGGCCCAATCGAAGGACAGGAGTGTCATTGACTTTGACTACAAACTGCAGTACTACTTCAACTGCATCCAGGAGATAGATGAAATGGTTGAAAGTGGTGATGGTGATGATGATGATGATAATAAGAATAAAAATAATAATAATAATAATAATAATAATAATAATAATAATAATAATGATAATAATAATAATAATAATAATAATAATAATAATAATAATAATAAAAATAAAAATAAAAATAATAATAATAATAATAATAATAATAATAATAATAATAATAATAATAATAATAATAATAATAATACTAATAATAATAATAATAATAATAATAATAATAATAATAATAATAATAATAATAATAATATTATTAATATTAATAAAAATAATAATAATAATAATAATAATAATAATAATAATAATAATAATAATAATAATAATAATAATAATAATAATAATAATAATAATAATAATAATAATAATAATAACTATAATAACAATAATAATAATAATAATAATAATAATAATAATAATAATAATAATAATAATGATGATGATGATGATGATGATGATGATGATGATGATGATGATGATGATGATGACGATGATGATGATGATGATGATGATGATGATGATGATGATGATGATGATGATGATGATGATGATGATGATGATGATGATGATGATGACGATGATGATGATGATGATGATGATGATGATGATGATGATGATGATGATGATGATGATGATGATGATGATGATGATGATGATGATGATGATGATGATGATGATGGTGAGGATTGTAAATATAGTTCTAAGAAAAACAATTCTGGTAAAGAAATAGAAGAAATAAATGAAGGTGGAAGAAAAAGAAAAGGTGAAAAAAGAAAAAAATATAGAAAAAGAGGAAAAAGAAAAAAAGGAGAAGGAAGAAAAACAAAAAAAGGAGAAGGAGAAAGGGGAAGAGGAAGAGGAGGTGGAAGAGAAGGAGGAAGGGTAGAAAGAGGAGAAAGAGGAGGAAAAGGAAGAAGAGGAGAAAGAGGAGGAGAAGGAGGAAGTTCCAAACCGTGCGTGTTGGTGAGGATGGAAGGTTTTGTGGAGTCGGCCAAGAGGCACGGTAGAATGTGGATAGAGCTGTACGGAAGCCTGTTGAGGGAGAGAGCTTCAAACAAGCTGGAAGCCGTCAAGCAGTCCATGCAAGTTGGTGGTGGTGGTGGGTGTTAGTGTGTAAGTGGTGGTAGTAGGTAGAAGTGGTGTCACTGATCATTAATTACTTGATAATCTCCAGTCCAAGTGGGAGGACCTAGACACAAAGCCGGTTTGCTTGGACGACCTCAAATTTATTCTGACGTCGATTGCGGTCGTCAGAGAGATGTCCTTGTCGACCGAACAAGAAATCAGGGATGTGCAAGAGCATTATAGAACCCTGCGGGCTTATAACTTCATTGTGGGTTTTTTCCTTATCTAATTTTATCCTATCTAATCTAATCTATTCTAATCCAATCTAATCTAATCTATTCTAATCTAATCTAATCTATTCTATTCTAATCTAATCTATTCTAATCTTATCTACTCTAATCGACTCTACTCTAATCTTATCGAATTTAATCTTATCTAATCTAATCTAATCTCCCTCCTTTGTTTGGATTTTTTTCTGCTTTTGACACTGTTGACCACTCCTTTCTTTTATTCAGCAACTTGTAACGTCTTAGAATTTCTGGCTTTTGTCTTTAAAGGATTTCTTCTTACCTTTCCAACAGGAGTTCTGTAGTTTCTATAAGCAACTCTCATTCTACTTCTTCTTTCCTATTTGGTGCTCCTCAGAGTTCTGTTTTTGGTCTTCTTCTTTTAATTCTTTATACTTCTGAACTCCCAAGAATTATTTCATAATTTTCTCTTCAGAGTCAACTTTATGCTGATGACTCTTACATCTTTACTTAATTTCAAAAATATGAATTGTCTTCTACTATCTCTAAAAGTCCTTCTTGCATTGGTAAAATAATTTCTTGGAGTGATTCTATGTTCCTCAAACTAAATCCTTCAAAATTCAATCTTATATATTTTAGCAAGTCTTCTCGACTTATTGAATCTCTTTCTTCAGTTATTATTTCATCTAACCTTTCACTCGCTCCTTCTTCCACCCTTCATAGTTAAGGTTCCACTTTTGACTCTTCACTTTCTTTCATATCACAAATAAAATCTGTAGCTAAATCATATTTTCTTCATCTTTGCCGTATCAAGCAACTGAAACTTTTTCTAGGCAATCCAACCTTCAAGCTACTAGTTTATTCGCTTATTTGGTTCTGCTTTGACTATTGTAACCTTTTATACTATGGACTCCCAAAGACCACGCTACACCCTCTCACCAAAGCTTTCAATAGCGCTGCCCGCTTAGTTTTTGGCACTCATGATCTCTTTCGTCTTACTCCCACCCTTATCTCTTCACACTGATTGCTGGTTTTTTTAAAAAAGATCAGTTTTAAAAATCTGCTATCTCATGTTTAAAATAAAAAATAATCACTCACCTAACTACTTAGCTGACTTTTTAAAGTTGCCTCCTCGTAAGGGACTGAGATCTACTTATTCTCATTTTTTAAGGGAACCTTCCAGTAGTACTTATGCTAAATCTGCATTTTCCTACTGTGGGCCCCTTCTATGAAACTCTTTTTCAATCTCACCTTCATTTCTTCTCTATTTTCATTTCGTAGAGCCCTTAAAACTTTGTTGTTTAAACGGTTCGTAGCAAAGCGCTCTTGAACAGTGAGAAATCAACGCTATATAAATGATTCAATTAGATTAGATTAGAACCTAATCTAATCTAATCAAGACATTTTTAACTCTCCCGTTAGCAATATGTTCAAAGGCGCTCCCATGGGAAGGTTTTTACTCCCTTATTTTTATATTATTCATTTTTTAGAATTATTATTCATTTTTATATATTTTATTTGACTACGAAATTTCAAGCTACTGAACTCCGTGTCAGACCAATTTGAATTCACTGAGCCTTCTTATTGTGTGCTTGTTCTCTTTTATACTTCCATAAGCTATTGTGGCTTTCGAAATATAAAAATTATGGCATTGAACATTTCATTTAAAAAAAAATAATTCTTAACGGAAACAGGAAGGAAGAAAGGAGAAGGGTGGGAAGGTATGTGGAGAAAAAGTGAGTAGAGTAATTGGTGAAGAAGAAGAAGAAGAAGAAGAAGAAGAAGAAGAAAAAGGTGAAAAAGAAGATGATGATGATGATGATGTGAAAACAGGAAAAAGGAAAAAGAGTGGTGGAAAAAAAGATGAGGAAGTTTGTGGGAAAAAGGGGGAGGATGGGGTGGATGGAAGGGAAAAGGAAAAAGATGAAGAAAATGGAAAAAATGACAAAGAAAAGAAAAAGAATGAAGAGGATGAAGAGGGAGAAGGGTTGATGGAGAGGTGGGAAGAACTGTTTGTGAAATCGAAAAATGTAGATCGGAGTCTCAATCCAGTGAAGAAAAAGTTCAGACAGGTGGATGAATGGATGGATGGATGAATGGATGGATGGATGGATAGATGGATGAATGGATGGATGGATAGATGTATGGATGGATGGATGGCTGGATGGATGGATGGATGAACGGATGGATTGATAGATGGATGGATGAACAAATAGATGGATAGATGGATGGATGAACAAATAGATGGATAGACGGATGGATGGATAGATGAATGGATGGATGGATTGATGAATGGATGGATGGATGAATGGCTGGATGGTTAGATAGATGGATGAATGGATGGATGGATGGATGGATGAGCAGGTTTATGATAAATGGATTGTGATGGAAAATGAAAAGTGAACATAAATAGCTGATGGTTGAAAAACCAGTGGAATATCACTTTTTCATGGTTAACTAGGAACAACCTTAAAAAACCTTTCGAGTTTACTCTACTTTTACCACTATCACCACCATTATCACAACCTCTATCGCCACCCCTATCACCACCTCTATCACCACCCCTATCACCACCTCTATCACCACCCCTATCACCACCTCTATCACCACCCCTATCACCACCTCTATCACCACCCCTATCACCACCTCTATCACCACCTCTATCACCACCCCTATCACCACCTCTATCATCACCCCTATCACCACCTCTATCACCACCCTTATCACCACCTCTATCACCACCCCTATCACCACCTCTATCACCACTCCTATCACCACCTCTATCACCACCTCTATCACCACCCTTATCACCACCCTTATCACCACCCTTATCACCACCTCTATCACCACCCCTATCACCACCGCTATCACCACCTCTATTATCATTACCACTATCACCATCGACGTCACCACCAACAATACTTTCACTACCACCGTCATAACCATTATTACCACATCCCACCACTACCAGTATGACCATTACCACCATTACTACCACTCTTCATTTTTCACTACCATCACCATCATCACCATCACCATCATTATCACCATCACCATCATTATCACCATCACCATCATCATTATTACCATTGTAACCATTATCACAATCATCACCATCACCTTCATCACCACCATCATTCTCATAATTATCACCATTATCACCATCATCACCAACACAATCACAAAATCATTACCTGAACAGTTGACAGTGGTTCAGAGGGATGAGTTCATGGAGAGGTTGGAGGAGGTGAAGAAACGGTTGTCGCAAGAAGGACCTGCCTCCGTCAGCGCTGACCTGGATAGAGGCTGGTAGTGGTGGTGGTGTGGTGGTGTGGTGTGGCTTAGTATGGCTTAATGGTGGTGGCTTGGTGTAGCTTGGTGGTGGTTGTGTTTATTTTTTTGTTGTGGTTTTGTTGTATTAGTGGTGGTGGTTAGATGGTGTTACGGTTAGTCAATGGTTTTAGTGATGCTAGTGTTTGAAAGAGTTTGTGATGTTTTGGGTGGTTGTGTTTTAGGAGAAGTTTGTGATATTTTATATGGTAGTGTTTTGGGACTTAGTCCTTAAAAGGTTACTTTATAAGATTGCTTTTGCTTCGAGTATTCTCCAATGTTATGTTAATTTATCCGAGTGTTATTCTATTCTCATTCCACGGATCATTACAATCACCACAGCACATCTCCAAAACTTTCGAATTTTACCATCGTTTATCCTTACCTCCAAAAAGACAAAAAACCCAAAAAAACACAAAAAAAACTATAAAAAACTTGGAAATTTCAAAACCATTCTAAAAAGCCCCCAAAACTAAAAAAACCCTTTAAAACTTCAAGACCATCCTAAAAAGCCTCAAAATCCTTTGAAGCTCATTACGACTACAACCCTCTAAACAGGGGTGGAAACTAGTGTGGAGTGGAGAAGGAAGATAGACGCGATGGAGAAGGAGAGGGTGGAGATCAACAGTGCGGAGAAGTTGTTTGATCTCCCCATCTCCACCTTCCACACCCTTCTTTCCATGCAGGAACACATGAGGGGGGTCGAAGCGCTTTTTGTCATCTACGTGGAACAAAAGGTTGAGAGTTTTTGGAGGTTTTGGGAAGTTTTGGAGTTTTTCGAGTAGTTTTGAAATTTTATTTTGGTAGTTTCGGGTGTTTTTTTGGGATGGGGTTGTTCATTGATTGGGATGTTGTGAGTTGTTTCGGGTGGTTTGGAATTGCAAGTTTAGAAGTTAAAAAAATTAAGGAGATTTTGAAGGAGGATTTGAAAGATGTTGAAGGGTTTAAGAGAAAGCTTAAATGGTGTAGCTTCAACAATAATTAAATAAAATAGGTTTCTATAAATAGGAAAACAATTATAAATAGAAAAAAACTATAAATAGAAAAAACCTATAAATAAAAAAAAACTATAAATAGAAAAACAACTATAAATAGAACAACCCCTATTAATAGAACACCAATATAACTATAATAACCACTATAAATAGAATCACCACTTCCAATAGAACCACCACCATTAATAGAACCACCACTCCCAATAGAACCACCACTCCCAATAGAACCACCACTTCCAATAGAACCACCACTTCCAATAGAACCACCACTTCCAATAGAACCACCACTCCCAATAGAACCACCACTTCCAATAGAACCACCACTTCCAATAGAACCACCACTTCCAATAGAACCACCACTTCCAATAGAACCACCACTTCCAATAGAACCACCACTTCCAATAGAACCACCACTTCCAATAGAACCACCACTCCCAATAGAACCACCACTTCCAATAGAACCACCACTTCCAATAGAACCACCACTTCCAATAGAACCACCACTTCCAATAGAACCACCACTTCCAATAGAACCACCACTTCCAATAAAACCACCACCATTAATAGAACCACCACTTCCAATAGAATCACCACTCCCAATAGAACCACCACTTCCAATAGAACCACCACCATTAATAGAACCACCACTTCCAATAGAACCACCACTTCCAATAGAACCACCACTTCCAATAGAACCACCACTTCCAATAGAACCACCACTTCCAATAGAACCACCACTTCCAATAGAACCACCACTTCCAATAGAACCACCACCATTAATAGAACCACCACTTCCAATAGAACCACCACTTCAAATAGAACCACCACTTCCAATAGAACCACCACTTCCAATAGAACCACCACTTCCAATAGAACCACCACTTCCAATAGAACCACCACTTCCAATAGAACCACCACTTCCAATAGAATCACCACTCCCAATAGAATCACCACTTCCAATAGAATCACCACTTCCAATAGAACCACCACTTCCAATAGAATCACCACTTCCAATAGAATCACCACTTCCAATAGAACCACCACTTCCAATAGAACCACCACTTCCAATAGAATCACCACTTCCAATAGAATCACCACTTCCAATAGAACCACCACTTCCAATAGAACCACCACTCCCAATAGAACCACCACTTCCAATAGAACCACCACTTCCAATAGAACCACCATTTCCAATAGAACCACCATTTCCAATAGAACCACCACTTCCAATAGAACCACCACTTCCAATAGAATCACCACTCCCAATAGAATCACCACTTTCAATAGAATCACCACTTTCAATAGAATCACCACTTCCAATAGAATCACCACTTCCAATAGAACCACCACTTCCAATAGAATCACCACTTCCAATAGAATCACCACTTCCAATAGAACCACCACTTCCAATAGAACCACCACCATTAATAGAACCACCACTATATATAGAACCATCACTTTTAATAGAAAGCACGTGAGAGCTGGGCAGAATGTTTGTGGGCAAACCTGAACATGCAACAGTTGCAGGAAGGTTGGTTGCACCTTTGGATGCCCCCAATAACAAAGCGCTTTTCAAATGGATTTGTAAGATTAGATGTGGACTCTGCTGATGGCTGCCTTTCAAAAATTTTCAATGAGAGTTAAACAAAGATTGAACAGCTTTAAAATTTTTAATGTTTTTCAAATTCTCAGACTCAGTTTTTCTCGAGTTTCTCAGTGTTTCAATTATCATATTATGTTTTCATAGCATCGTCACATAGTCACATTGTAACTTTGTTACAACTTCACGTTGTTACATCTTTACATCGTCACATTGTTAAATCGTTACGAGTTACATCATTACATCGTTCCATTCTCACATTGTCACATTGTTATATTGTAACTTTGTTATACCGTTACATCGTTACATATTTACATGTTCACTTCTTTACACTGTCACATTGTTACATCATTACATCATTACATTGTTACACTGTTACAATCCAGGCATTGAAGGCTTTTTGAAATCGTTGAGGAAACTTCCCAAGGAAGTCAAAGCCATGGATATTGGGAGGGTGGGAGATCAAAAATCAATCAACCATACCATCAATAATTTTTTCAAAATCTTTTAATTTAAAAATTTTATGATAAAAATTACAACAATAATGTTTATCATTAGCATACAATTTTTTTCGGAATTTTCTTCTCTTTTTCCACTTTCTTTCTTACCAATCCAACCACCATCATCTTTTTTCTTTCATTTTTTCATCGCCCATCCCCATCACTCCTCAGCATCCCCATCAGTTCCCACCACCTCTCATCACCCCCATCACCTCTTATCATTTTCCCCACCACTCCTTATCACCTTTCTATCACCCCTCCCATCATCCCCCATCACTTCATCACCCCTCTCCTTCCATCACACTCCTTGCATCACCTCCCCTTCCATAACCCCCATCACTTACCCCATAACCCCCATCAACCCCCCCTCTCCATCGTTCCCCTTCTCCATCACTCCATCAAAGGTCTTGGAAGACAAGATGAAGGAGTTCAGGGACTCTCTTCCTCTCTTCGTAGACCTCAAGCACGAGGCTCTGAGGGAGAGGTGTGTCTGAAAAACAACTTGATAGTGTCTTTTTTTTATTTGTCAATCAAATTTTTCAATTTTTTCATTTTGACTATTTCGAATCAATCTTTTTTTACTATTAATTTATAAAATTTTCAAAGTCTGGAAAATAATTTAGTTAGAGAATTTTTTAAGTTTTCAACTTTTCACTCACTCCCCTTCACTCAATGACTTTCTTTAATCACACTCAACATCACTCCAAGCTTTCACCCAACCAACTCAACAATTCCCTACCTAAATTAATCGTCTCAACCCAACAAATCAACTAATAAACCTTTAATTCCCCAACCCCCAAAAACACCCAAACCCAAAAAAATCAGTTAGCAACAGAAATACCCCTAACCTTGAATTTCAACGAAATCACCCTAAAAACTTGTTTAACTCAAAATCCTCAGAGCCTCCAACCGAAATCCCGAAGGGAATATCCCCAAAAACACTCCCAAAACATCCGACAAACCCCCAAAAACCCTCAAACCCCCCAGGCACTGGACGGACCTGATGGAAAAGACGGGGCAGGTGTTTGACATGGAACCCGACCTTTTCACCCTTTCGCACATATTCTCCATGCAGCTCCACCGCTTCCAAGACAAAATCGCTGATATCGTCAACTGTGCCATCAAGGAATCTGCTATTGAGAAGGTGGAAAGAGAAAAAGAGGAAGGGGAGAAAAAGGGAAAGAGAGGAACAGGAGGAAGGGGGGATAGGGGGAGAAGACGGAGAGGGCACAGGATGAAGGGGAGAAAGAGGGAGGAGGGGAGAGGGGGAAAGAAAAGAAAAGGGAAGGGAGGGAAATGGGAAGGAGGGAAAGGGGAGAGGGGGGGAAGTGAGAGTGGGATGGGGAAAGGGGAAGTTAGGGGGTCAGAGGATGAGAAAAGTTAGGAGCAAGTTTTGAGAGAAGGTTGTAAAGTTTTTTGAAGGTGATGGAAAATACTGGGAGGGTGGAAAGACCTTTTTAGAAAAGATTTTAATTCGAGTGAGCGGATGGTGATTTCCAGGACGAGGGGGGGGTTGGGAGCTTGGTGGAAGAATAAGATTTCCAAGCCATGAAGTTTATAAAATTTCAAGTGAAGCTCTTTTCAATCAATTTTTAGTTAATAATCTACATATTTCATTTTTCTACTTCTTTTCCGTCTCATCTTCTTGCCTCGGCGCTTTACAAATTGAATTTATTATTACTATATTTATTAAAATTATTTTTTTCATTAATTTTATTTATTATTATTATTATTATTATTATTATTATTATTATTATTATTATTATTATTATTATTATTATTATTATTATTATTATTATTATTATTATTATTATTATTATTATTATTATTATTATTATTATTATTATTATTATTATTATTATTATTATTATTATTATTATTATTATTATTATTATCATTATTATTATTATTATTATTATTATTATTATTATTATTATTATTATTATTATTATTATTATTATTATTATTATTATTATTATTATTATTATTATTATTATTATTATTATTATTATTATTATTATTATTATCATTATAATTATTATTTTTATCATTATTATTATTATTAATAATATTTGTATTTTTATTATTACTACTACTAATTCTATTTTTAATTTTTCACAATAGTTTTAATAATGAGACGTTTTTGAGTGGCCTCGAAACTCTACGGGGTTAATGCCACTATAATAATATTCGTGTTTGTATTGTATTGTATTGTATTGTATTGTACTACTATTATTTGTATTATTTCCACCCTCTCTTCGCTTTCTTTCCATTTTTCCTGCTTTATTTTCCCCTTTTTTTCAGTTTTTGTTTCACTTTTCCTACACCCTGTTTCTCTACTCTCACCTCTTTTTCTTCTTCTCCCTGCTCACACCCCTCCTCCCACCTTACTCCATCCTCCCACCTCACTCCATCCTCCCACCTCACTCCATCCTCCCACCTCACTCCATTCTCCCACCTCACCCTCCTTCTTCCATCCATTCTCATCCTCCTTTAAGAGCATCAAAGAGGTTGAAGACACGTGGTTGACGTTGAGGTTCAATGTACAGCGCTACACAAAGGGGGGTGTTGACAGAGGACACATTCTTGGAAGTGTCGACGACGTCACTCAACTGTTGGATGACAACTCCATGCAGGTGGGTGGGTGGTTGGATAGGGGGTGATTTTGGGTTTTCAAAGTGGGTGTTTGAAGAGGGTGTTTGAGGTTTGAGCTGAGTTTAGTGGGTGTTTGAGGGTTGAGGTGAGTTAAGTTTGTTTTGTTGCAAATCTTCCTCCTCTCTTTTTCTTCTCAAATCACCCCTTCTTCCCCCACCCCTCCCTCTTTTTCTATATCCTTCTTTCTTTCACTCATTCAGTTTATTTTTTATCAATTCTTTTTTTTTCCTTCCCTTTCTCCCCTTCTTTTTTACCCCATACCTTCCCATCCCCACCCTTACCAGGTCCAGGGCATGTCAGCCTCTCGCTACATCGGCCCCTTCCTTTTCTCAGTGCAAAAGTGGGAAAAGTCTCTCGCTCTCATCTCCACCGTCCTTGACGTCGGCTTCATTTCTTATAAAAAACATTTTTTCTCCTTATTCATTCAATCTTTCTTATTGTTCTTGTTTAAATGTTTTATAAGTTCATTCTTTTTTTCAATTGTTTAAAAAAATATTTTTTTTCCACTTATAACCTTTTTTTAACTAACTATAAAACAATCATTAAATTTCACTAAACCCCCAAGAACCCTCAACCCCCAAAACCCCTCAACCCCCAAAAAACGAAAAAAACCCTTAGAGACCCTCAAACCCTCCTTTTCCCAAAAACTCACAAACTCCAAAGAATTTCATAACCGCCAAAACGCGCAGGTGTGGATGTTGGTGCAGCGCAAGTGGTTGTACCTGGAAGGCATCTTCGTGGGAGGAGACATCAGAGCCCAGCTGCCTGAAGAGGCCAAGAAGTTCGACCTCATCGACCGCAACTTCAAAAAAGTTTATTTCTCATTATTTAGCACTACAAAACTCAGTTTTGGTGCGATTTTTAGTACTAAAAAAATTTATTCAATTTTTAGCGCTGCAAAGTAATGTCTTTATTCACTATTTAGCGTAAAAAATGTGCTTTTATTAATTATTTAGCGCTACAAAAAATTGTTTCATTCATTAATTTTCGACAGTTTTTTCTTGTCGTTTAGCGCTCAAATTTTTTTTCTTTTTTTTTCTATAGAGCTTAATCCTTTGTGTTTGAAAACTTTCTTTGTAGAGATTTTCTTGTTTGAAGACTTAATAGAACTTTAGTTCGCTTTTGTGTTTCTTTTTAAAAAGAACAACACTATTGCAATTTTTATATAATGTTTCAAGCATTAAAGCGCTTCTGACATAGCAATAAAGGGCGCGTTACAAATGTCTTGATAAGATTAGATTTTTGAATATACTTTTTTTTATTACATATGAAATGTTCTAATTCAATGATTATATTCATCTGAAAAAAATTTATGAAAAAATTTATTCCACAGATCATGGACGAGACGTACAAGCAGCCCAGCATCAAGATTGCATGTCATCAACACAACAGACTGCCTGATCTTCAAGCACTGGCTCAAGGTGGGAAAGGAGGAGGAGGAGGAGGAGGAGGAGGAGGAGGAGGAGGAGGAGGAGGAGGAGGAGGAGGAGGAGGAGGAGGAGGAGGAGGAGGAGGAGGAGGAGGAGGAGGAGGAGGAGGAGGAGGAGGAGGAGGAGGAGGAGGAGGAGGAGGAGGAGGAGGAGGAGGAGGAGGAGGAGGAGGAGGAGGAGGAGGAGGAGGAGGAGGAGGAGGAGGAGGAGGAGGAGGAGGAGGAGGAGGAGGAGGAGGAGGAGGAGGAGGAGGAGGAGGAGGAGGAGGAGGAGGAGGAGGAGGAGGAGGAGGAGGAGGAGGAGGAGGAGGAGGAGGAGGAGGAGGAGGAGGAGGAGGAGGAGGAGGAGGAGGAGGAGGAGGAGGAGGAGGAGGAGGAGGAGGAGGAGGAGGAGGAGGAGGAGGAGGAGGAGGAGGAGGAGGAGGAGGAGGAGGAGGAGGAGGAGGAGGAGGAGGAGGAGGAGGAGGAGGAGGAGGAGGAGGAGGAGGAGGAGGAGGAGGAGGAGGAGGAGGAGGAGGAGGAGGAGGAGGAGGAGGAGGAGGAGGAGGAGGAGGAGGAGGAGGAGGAGGAGGAGGAGGAGGAGGAGGAGGAGGAGGAGGAGGAGGAGGAGGAGGAGGAGGAGGAGGAGGAGGAGGAGGAGAAGGAGGAGGAGGAGGAGGAGGAGGAGGAGGAGGAGAATATATATATATATATATATATATATATATATATATATATATATATATATATATATATATATATATATATATATATATATATATATATATATATATATATATATATATATATATATATATATATATATATATATATATATATATATATATATATATATATATATATATATATATATATATATATATATATATATATATATATATATATATATATATATATATATATATATATATATATATATATATATATATATATATATATATATATATATATTTGAAGGGTTGGAAAAATGTCAAAAGTCCCTGGACGACTACTTGGATTCGAAAAGAAATTCATTCGCCAGGTGGCCACAATAACATTAAAATTTAAAAAATTATTAGTTAAAAAATTCAATACAACTTTCAACTTGTAGGCATTGTTCATAATCTGTTCTTATCCTATCAAATCATTTGTATGTATTATCAAATTATTATTGAATTATGCTATTAAATTTAATTTTTATTAAGTTACTTTTTCATAGCTGAGATGAATGAAAATAATTTGATTTTTCAATTATAAGAGTTCATAGAGTTTAACCTTCAAAAATTAACGAAAACTCGATAATTAATTTAAAAATTCAGTAATTAAATATCATAAATAATTATTTATCAATATTTGAATTAATATAGAACTTTTCAAACTTTCGCCAGGTTTTTCTTCATTTCGGACGACGAGTTATTGAGCATTCTTGGAAACTCCGGTCCTGCCTGTGTGCAGGAACACATCATCAAGGCATCTCTCTTTTTAATTTGCTTTCCATTTTTCTCTTTTTTCTTTTATTACTTTTCTTTTTTTTTCGTTTTTCTTTTCTTTTTTTGAATATTTTTCAATTTCAACGTTTTTTTCTTTTTTTTTAATTCTTCACTTTTTTCTCTTTTATTGTCTAGACATCCATTGATTTGTCCTCATCTTCAACCTACATTTCGGTTGAGTTTCCCATTGTGAAATATATTTAATTCTATTATAAAGTTTTCAAAGTTTATTTCCATAGGTAACTCAACGATCAACAACCGTCATAACCAAGATCTCCAATGACCACAACCATCAACACCCACCACCTCCATCTCAACCACCACCACCATCTCAACCACCACCACCATTTCAATCACCACCACCATCTCAACCACCATTACCATCTCAACCACCACCACCATCTCAACCACCATCACCATCTCAACCACCATCACCATCTCAACCACCACCACCACCATCTCAACCCTCAGATGTTTGATAACCTCGCGCAGCTCAAACTCAGTTCACCTTTATCGCCATCGCCGCCACCACCATCGCCCTACCACCCTTCTGAAGACGACACCAATTCCTTCTCACCCACACCCCAAGACCCTCCCTTTTTTCAAGAGATGTTTGCGGTAGGAATGATATCTGGGGAGGGGGAAGAGATGGGATTTAGAAAGGGGGTGGTGGTGGAGGGGAGGGTGGAAAGGTGGATGGGGGAAGTGGAAAGGGAGATGAAGCACTCCAACCGCCTCATCACCAAGGAAGCCATTTTCTACTACAGCGCCAACAATCCCACCAGGTTGTATTCATCCATCCATTCGTCCATCCACCCATCTGTTTATCCATCTGTCCATCGATGCATCCATCCATCCTTCCTTCCATCCATTTATAAATCTATTCATACAATTATCCATCCGTAAATCCATCCACCCATTCTTTCATACATCCATTCATTCACTCATTCCACACACACATCCACTCATTTTTCCATCCATTTATCGACTCACCCACCAACGAATTTATCTATACAATCATTTTTCCATTCATCTACTCATCTCTCATTAATCAATATATCCAGTTATCTATCTAACCATTCAACTATTCATCCATCTTTTTAGCCATCTAGCTGTCCAACCACTTATTCATCTGGCCATCCACTACCCATCCAACCACCACCACGAGCCTTAAACCCCCCCAAACTCCTCCAAACTCTCATAAAAGCCCAAACCTTTGAAAGTTTCCAAGAAAACTTCCAACCTCCAGAGTAGAGTGGATGATGGCGTACCAGGGAATGGTGTGTCTGGCGGGGGGTCAAGTGTGGTGGACGTGGCAGGTGGAACACGCTTTTGAGAAGGCCCAAAAAGGTCTCTAAATTACCCCTTCTCCTTATTTTTTAAAATTATTATACTACATTGTTGCATATATTTTTTTACATCTGTTTTTTTTCCAACTTATTTTTCCTTTTTTTATTCTCATTTGTTACATGGCTCATTCCTTCTTTCACTTTTTTGCCTCCATTTGCTAGAGTAACGGCGTTAGTACCATAACAACCATATTTACTAATATTAGATATCTCTTTCCTCTCTTTTCCTTCTTTCCTTCCTTCCTTCCTTGCTTCCTTTCTGCCTTCTTTTTTTCCTTTCTTTCCTTCTTTTTTTCCTTCCTTCTTTCCTTTCTTCCTTCCTTCCTTCCTCCCTTCCTTCCTTTTTTTCTTCCTTTTCTCCAAGGCAACAAATACGCCATGAAAGAGTATGCCAAAAATTTACATGAACAAATTGATGAGCTGGTGGTGCAGGTGGGTGCATGCATGGAAGGATGCATGGATGCATGGAGGGTTGAATGCATGAATGTATGGATAGATTAATGATTTGGTTTGAGGATGGATAATTTAATGACTGGATAACTATCTGGATGTAAAACTAAAAAAGTAAACTCTGTCGGTTTTGTAAAATTAGAAAAAAATCTTATTGGATAAAAATTATATAAATAACCAAAGTTTAGATAAAACTGATTAATTTATTGATATTTTTAACTAAAAGATCAGATCTCCTTTATCGAAGAACGACAGAACGAAGCTGAACACGATCCTCACCGTTGACGTCCACTCCAGAGATATCATCGACACTTTTGTCAGGGACAGGTGAATGGTTGAATGAAGAAATGGTGAAATGGATGGATGGTGGAATGGATAGTGGAATGGGTAGTGGAATGAATGGATGGATGGATTGATGGATAAATGGATGGATGGATAGATGGATGAATGATAAATAAATGGATGAATAGTGAAATGGGGTTTTGAAAAGAAAAAAACGTACCCAAACCAAAACACCCAAAGCCCTCAAAAGTCCTAACCTCAACATTACCCAACCCAAAGGCTACCAACCACTTAAAATTATTCAACCCAAAGAAATCATCCAACCCAACCAAACCCACCCCCAAAAGCCATCCACCCATCCAGCATCTTGGACGCCAGGGAGTTTGAGTGGGAGAGTCAGTTGAGGTTCTACTGGCAAGAGGAGGCGTTGTTGATTCGTCAATGCACTGGTCGCTTCGACTACGGCTTCGAATACATGGGCCTCAACGGGAGGTTAGTCATCACTCCTCTCACCGACCGGATCTATCTCACCCTCACTCAAGCTCTTTCCATGAAACTGGGTGGTGCCCCGGCTGGTCCTGCTGGTTGGTGGGGTGGGAGGATGGAAGGGTGGGTGGGTGAGTTTAGAGGATCTTTGGGGGGTAAAAGAGTTTGATTTGGTAAAGTGGTCTGAGAATAAAGTGTGGTAAGATGAGTTAGAGAAGAGTGGGAAAGGGTAGGGCGGGGTGGGATGGGATGAGATAAGATGGATATGGGATGGAAATGAGATGGGATGGGAGTGAAGTCGGATGGGGTAAAGTGAGAAAAAGGTTGAGTGAAAGAAGAAAAGTTGAGATGAGGTGTGATGAGTTAGAAGACTTTTAGGGGGTGGGGATGAATCGGATTGGAAGGGTTATGTGGATAGAAAAGAAGGTGAAGATAAGTTTGGGAGTAGTGGGTGGGGATGAGTTAATGGGTTGAAGAGTGGATGGAACGGCGGATGGGAAGGATGAAAGAATGAATGAAGTTACAAATTTCACAAAAAAGTAATGATTAATACTGAGGCAATTAACTAATTAGTTGAATAAATAAACCAACAACTAAATTAATTATTCAATAAATTATAAATTTGCTGAATTAACCAACAAAAAATAAATTATTTAATGAATAAAACATTCAATGAAGAAACTGTTTACTAACTACAATATTCATTAAACAAATCAAAAATAAACATGAATACTTAATTAATTCATTAATAATATAATAATTAATCGACTAATAAATTATCTGAAACCATGTTTCAGGGACAGGGAAGACGGAGACAGTGAAGGACTTGGCCAAAGCCTTAGGCCTTTTGTGTGTAGTCACCAACTGTGGTGAAGGCATGGACTACAAGGTTTGGTGGCTGTGATGGCTGTGGTGGCTGTAGTAGCTGTGGTGGCTGTAGTAGCTGTGGTGGCTGTAGTAGCTGTGGTGCTTGTGGTGGCTGTAGTAGCTGTGGTGGCTGTAGTAGCTGTGGTGCTTGTGGTGGCTGTAATAGCTTTGGTGGTTGCGGTGGTTGTGGTGATTGTGGCAGTTGGAGTGATTGGAGTGATTGTCGGGGTTGGAGGGATTGAAGTGGTTGTGGTGGGTGGAGTGGTTTTGATGGTTGGAATGAGTGGAGTGGTTGTGGTTGTTAGGTTGTGTAGTTTTGGTGGTTTTGGTGGTTTTGATTGTTGTAATCCCTACCCACAAAATCCAAAATCCTTCCTCGTTCTCACTCTTCTGCTTCATTTTTTTCACCTTTCAACTCCTTTCCCTCATTTTCTAAACTCTTCCATTCTTTCTTCTAAACTTTTTTTTCACTTTCTTCCCCACATCGTCCTCCAAACTTCCATCACCTCTCAAACTTTCAGGCAGTGAGCAAAATCTTCACAGGTTTGTGTCAATGTGGCGCATGGGGCTGCTTTGATGAGTTTAACAGAATAGACGTGTCAGTGTTGTCAGTTCTCTCCACCCAGCTCAATGTCATTAGGAACGCCCTCTTGAAGGAAGTCACAAAATTTGTGGTGGGTCTGGAGGTGTGTGTTGGGATTTCTTGGGTAGATGGGTTTAGGTTTTTGTGGGTTGGCAGGTTTGAGGGTGTTTGTGATGTTTACGGGTTTTGGGGGATTTTGTCCACGTTTGCAGATATTTGTGTATTTGTGGATTTGGTGGGTCAATATGAACAGGGAGTGTGTGAAATTCAATTTTTGTGTGAAGAATGCATGAATAATATTCATAGTTGGACTTTTTTCATTAATTTCAATGTAAACAATAATTATTTAAAAATTAAATTTTTCATACCATCCTTTATTGAACTTTCCCTCCAACTAAAACTTTTTAATCACACCGTTATCACACAACCATCATCATTACCACCACCATCATCATCAACATCATCATCATCATCATCATCATCATCATCATCATCATCATCATCATCATCATCATCATCATCATCATCATCATCATTATCATCACCATCATCATCATCATCATTGTCATCATCATCATCATCATCATCATCATCATCATCATCATCATCATCATCATCATCATCATCATCATCATCATCATCATCATCATCATCATCATCATCATCATCATCATCATCATCATCATCATCATCATCATCATCATCAAAACAGTTTGAAGGACAGTACATTAACCTAGACATGAAAGTTGGAATCTTCATAACTATGAACCCAGGTTGGAAAAGAAATGAAGGAGATTGAAGGGGTGGAAGAAAAGGGGAGAAAGAGAAAAATGGAAGGGTGGAGAAAAGTTTGGGAGTGGAGGGAGGTTGGAAAGTGGAGGGAGGTTGGAGAGTGGAGGGAGGTTGGAGAGAAGAGGAAGGTTGGAAAGTGGAGGGAGGTTGGAAAGTGGAGGGAGGTTGGAGAGTGGAGGGAGGTTGGAGAGAAGAGGGAGGTTGAGAAGTGGAGGGAGGTTGGAAAGTGGAGGGAGGTTGGAGAGTGGAGGGAGGTTGGAGAGAAGAGGGAGGTTGAGAAGTGGAGGGAGGTTGGGGAGTGGAAGAAGGTTGGAGAGTAGAGGGAGGTTGGAAAGTGGAGGGAGGTTGGAAAGTGGAGGGAGGTTGGAGAGTGGAGGGAGGTTGGAGAGAAGAGAGAGGTTGGAAAGTAGAGGGAGGTTGGGGAGTGGAGGGAGGTTGGAGAGAAGAGGGAGGTTGGAAAGTGGAGGGAGGTTGGGAAGTGGAGGGAGGTTGGAGAGTGGAGGGAGGTTGGAGAGAAGAGGGAGGATGAGAAGTGGAGGGAGGTTGGGGAGTGGAATGAGGTTGGAGAGTGGAGGGAGGTTGGAGAGTGGAAGGAGGTTGAAAAGTGGAAGGAGGTTGGGGAGTGGAAGGAGGTTGGGGAGTGGAAGGAGGTTGGAGAGTAAAGGGAGGTTGGAAAGTGGAAGGAGTTTGGAAAGTGGAAGGAGGTTGGAGAGTGGAGGGAGGTTAGAAAGTGGAGGGAGGTTGGGGAGTGGAGGGAGGTTGGGAAGTGGAGGGAGGTTGGGGAGTGGAGGGAGGTTGGGAAGTGGAAGGAGGTTGGAGAGTAGAGGGAGGTTTGAAAATGAAAGGAGGTTGGTGAGTGGAGGGAGGTAAGAGAGTGGAAGGAGGTTGGAAAGTGGAAGGAGGTTGGGGAGTTGAGGGAGGTTGGAGAGAAGGAGGTTGGAAAGTGGAGGGAGGTTGGGGAGTTGAGGGGTGTTGAAGAGTGGAGGGAGGTTGGAGAGTAGAGGGAGGTTTGAGAGTGGAAGGAGGTTGGTGAGTGGAGAGAGGTTGGAGAGTGGAAGGAGGTTGGGGAGTGGGAGGAGGTTGGATAGTAGAGGGAGGTTGGAGAGAGGAGGGAGGTTGGAAAGTGGAGGGAGGTTGGGGAGTGGAGGGAGGTTGAAGAGTGGAAGGAGGTTAAGAAGTGGAGGGAGGTTGAGGAGTGGAGGGAGGTTGGGGAGTGGAGGGAGGTCGAAGAGTGGAGGGATGTTGAAGAGTGGAGGGAGGTTGGGGAGTGGAAGGAGGTTGGAGAGTAGAGGGAGGTTGGAGAGTGGAAGGAGGTTGGAAAGTGGAGGGAGGTTGGAGAGTGGAAGGAGGTTGGAGAGTGGAGGGAGGTTGGAAAGTGGAGAGAGGTTGGGGAGTGGAAGGAGGTTGGGGAGTTGAGGGATGTTGAAGAGTGGAGGGAGGTTGGAGAGTAGAAGGAGGTTTGAGAGTGGAGGGAGGTTGGAGAGTGGAGGGAGGTTGGAGAGTAGAGGGAAGTTTGAGAGTGGAGGGAGGTTGGAGAGTGGAGGGAGGTTGGAGAGAGAAGGGAGGTTGGAGAGAGGAAGGAAGTTGGAAAGTGGAGGGAGGTTGGAAAGTGGAGAGAGGTTGGGGAGTGGAGGGAGGTTGGGGAGTTGAGGGATGTTGAAGAGTGGAGGGAGGTTGGAGAGTAGAGGGAGGTTGGGGAGTGGAGGGAGGTTGGAGAGTAGAGGGAGGTTTGAGAGAGGAGGGAGGTTGGAGAGTAGAGGGAGGTTTGGTAGTAGAGGGAGGTTGGAGAGTAGAGGGAGGTTTGGGAGTGGAAGGAGGTTGGAGAGTGGAGGGAGGTTGGAGAGAGGAGGGAGGTTGGAGAGAGGAAGGAAGTTGGAAAGTGGAGGGAGGTTGGGGAGTGGAGGGAGGTTGGGGAGTGGAGGAGGGTTTGAGAGTGGAGGGAGGTTGGGGAGTGGAGGGAGGTTGGAGAGTGGAGGGAGGTTGGGGAGTGGAGAGAGGTTGGAGAGTGGAGGGAGGTTGGGGAGTGGAGGGAGGTTGGAGAGCAGAGGGAAATTGGAGAGTGGAGAGAGGTTTGAAAGTGAAGGGAGGTTGGGGAGTGGAGGGAGGTTGGGGAGTGGAGGGAGGTTGGGGAGTGGAGGGAGGTTGGGGAGTGGAGGAGGGTTTGAGAGTGGAGGGAGGTTGGGGAGTGGAGGGAGGTTGGAGAGTGGAGGGAGGTTGGGGAGTGGAGAGAGGTTGGAGAGTGGAGGGAGGTTGGGGAGTGGAGGGAGGTTGGAGAGCAGAGGGAAATTGGAGAGTGGAGAGAGGTTTGAAAGTGAAGGGAGGTTGGGGAGTGGAGGGAGGTTGGAAAGTGGAAGGAGGTTGAAGAGTGGAAGGAGGTTAAGAAGTGGAGGGAGGTTGAGGAGTGGAAGGAGGTTGGGGAGTGGAGGGAGGTTGGGGAGTGGAGGGAGGTTGGGGAGTGGAGGAGGGTTGGAGAGTGGAGGGAGGTTGGGGAGTGGAGGGAGGTTGGAGAGTGGAGGGAGGTTGGGGAGTGGAGAGAGGTTGGGGAGTGGAGGGAGGTTGGGGAGTGGAGGGAGGTTGGAGAGCAGAGGGAGGTTGGGGAGTGGAGGGAGGTTGGGGAGTGGAAGGAGGTTATGAGAAGAATTTTTATGATGAGCGAAAATGGGAGAGAAAACGAGCGCTTGATAAAAATGGGGCTGGGGAAGCTGGTGGAAAGAAGGATTGACAGTGGCACTAATTTTTTTTCTTTTCAAAGTTCGTTTGTTAAACCAAAAAAATTTTTTTTTAAATATCCCTAAAGAAAACGATAATTCCTAAACCCTTATCAACCTGGAAACTCCTCCCACTCAGCCAGAAACCACACTCACCCTTCAAACTCCCATCACACCCAAAACATCCTTTCACTTGAAATAAAACTTCACCCTTCTATATAAAAATATTCAAAAAATCTCCAGAAAAACAAAAAAATCAAAAAAAAGAAACTCCAATAAAATCAAAAAAAAGAAACTCCAATAAAAACAAAAAAATCTTTCAAAAAACAAAGTAAACTCTAAAAAAATCAATTTTCCTAAAAAAATCCATAAATCGCCAAACCGCCAGGATACGCAGGGAGGACAGAATTGCCAGAGTCAGTGAAGTCTCTCTTCCGCCCGGTGGTGGTCATCGTGCCCGACATGCTGCAGATCTGCGAGATCATGCTCTTCTCCGAGGGATTCTTCATGGCCAAGGTGGCTCGAGATGTCATTAGTTACTCATTCAATTATTTATTATTCCAATCATTTAATTTCATCTATTCTTTTACTTTTTCCATTTCTTTTTTTATTTTGTTATTAATTTTACCATTTATTTATTTATTCATTCATTTGTTTGTTATATCCTAGTATATTACATTACTTAACGAGCCTTTAAGCTTTTGGACATTTATACTCTATAACTAATCTAATTAATATCTTCATCTATTTTTTATTTATTTATTTATTTTCCTTTCTTTTTTTGTTTGTCTGGCTTTACTATCTGTCTTCATTCATTGCTCATACCCTTTCTAACTCTTATCATCTACTTAATCCGGAAACACCCAGCCACCATCAAATCTATCCATCCATTTCATCCATCCAAAACCACACTTTCTTATCCATCCAAGCTTCCTTATTCTCCAACTCTTAATATCTATCCTCGAACTTCTAATCTTCACCACCCACCCTCCAACCCAGTCATCCACCTTCCAACCCACTCACCCATTTTCCAACCCACTCACCCACCCACCACCTACCTTCCAACCCATTCACTTCTCAACCCACTCAACACCCAACACCCCCCTATCCTCTAACCCACTCAAAACCAACCACCCCTCTCAAATACTCAACACTCACCCACCCTTCAACCTACTCAACACCCACCCACCCTTCAACCTACTCAACACCCACCAGCCCTTCAACCTACTCAACACCCACCAACCCTTCAACCTACTCAACACCCACCCACCCTTCAACCTACTCAACACCCACCCACCCTTCAACCTACTCAACACCCACCCACCCTTCAACCTACTCAACACCCACCAACCCTTCAACCTACTCAACACCCACCCACCCTTCAACCTACTCAACACCCACCCACCCTTCAACCTACTCAACACCCACCCACCCTTCAAACTACTCAACATCCACCCACCCTTCAACCTACTCAATACCCACCAACCCTTCAACCTACTCAACACCCACTCACCCTTCAACCTACTCAACACCCACCTACCCTTCAACCTACTCAACACCCACCCACCCTTCAACCTACTCAACACCCACCCACCCTTCAAACTACTCAACATCCACCCACCCTTCAACCTACTCAATACCCACCAACCCTTCAACCTACTCAACACCCACTCACCCTTCAACCTACTCAACACCCACCTACCCTTCAACCTACTCAACACCCACCCATCCTTCAACCTACCCAACACTCACCCACCCACCACCGACCCTCCAAGCCACTCAACACTCAACACCCTCCCACCCTCCAACCCACTCAACACTCACCACCCATCCAGAGCCTAGCGAACAAGATGACAGCTTTGTACAGGTTGGCGAAAGAACAACTGTCGAAGCAACATCACTACGACTTCGGCCTCAGAGCTCTCAAGTCGGTGCTGGTGATGGCAGGGTCCCTCAAAAGGCAGTCCTCCAACGTGGCTGAGGTGGGTTGCGCGTTTTTTAGGTGTTTTTGGGAAGTTGGGTAGAAGCTGGAGAAATTGGGGGTTGGGGATTTGGAGAAGGCTTGAAGAGAATTCGGAAAAGTTTTGAGAACTTCAAAAGTTTTCGGTGGTGTGGCAGGAGGTCTTAAGAGGAAGTTCCCGGCTGACGTATGGATGTTGGGAGTTGAAAGGTTTGAGAAGACTTGTTGGAATAAAGGAGTGAAAGAATGAGGGTATGGCGGGTTGAATAGAGAGAATTCGGTCTTGATGGATTGGAGATGGCAAGGGAGCTGAAGGTAGGTGGATGGGGGTAGAGTTCGAGGTTGGGAGTTAATCTTTGTGTAGTGAACTCGAAGTGTTTTGTGGTAACTTACAAGAGCTTTGTAGTTCTAGAGTACACTATCAAAACAACTTCCCTCCAAACACCCAACAACCACCACCCACATTCCCCTAAACCCTGAAACACCCAGTCATTCACCCATATTTTTTCTAACCCCTAAATCACTCATACCATCCCCAAATTCACCCTTACTAATCCCCCAAATCACTTTTCTTTCCAGGACGTGGTGTTGATGAGGGCTCTCAGAGATATGAACCTGCCAAAATTCGTCTTTGATGACGTTCCCCTCTTCTTGGGTCTCATCACAGACTTATTTCCTGGTCTCCAGTGCCCCAGACTCAGGTGTGGTGATGGTTTTAAGAAGGTATCTTAGGGCCTATGGTGGTTTAAGGAATTTTTGAAGTTTTTGGTGGGTTTTCTGCGGTTTTTGGGAGAGTTATGGGGTTTAGTGACAGTTTTGTTAAAAGTTTGGTGGATTGTGTTGTTTAATCGTGTTGTGTTGTTCAAGGTGTGTTGTCTTGTTCAAGGTGTGTTGCCTTGTTCAATGGTGCGTTGTGTTATTCAATGGTGTTGTGTTATTCAATGGTGTTGTGTTATTCAATGGTGTTGTGTTATTCAATGGTGTTGTGTTATTCAATGGTGTTGTGTTATTCAATGGTGTTGTGTTATTCAATGGTGTTGTGTTATTCAATGGTGTTGTGTGCTCAATGGTGTGTTGTGTTATTCAATGGTGTTGTGTTATTCAATGGTGTTGTGTTATTCAATGGTGTTGTGTTATTCAATGGTGTTGTGTTATTCACTGGTGTTGTGTTATTCAATGGTGTTGTGTTATTCAATGGTGTTGTGTTGTTCAATGATGTTGTGTTATTCAATGGTGTTGTGTTATTCAATGGTGTTGTGTTATTCAATGGTGTTGTGTTGTTCAATGATGTTGTGTTATTCACTGGTGTTGTGTTATTCAATGGTGTTGTGTTATTCAATGGTGTTGTGTTATTCAATGGTGTTGTGTTATTCAATGGTGTTGTGTTATTCAATGGTGTTGTGTTATTCACTGGTGTTGTGTTATTCAATGGTGTTGTGTTATTCAATGGTGTTGTGTTGTTCAATGATGTTGTGTTATTCAATGGTGTTGTGTTATTCACTGGTGTTGTGTTATTCAATGGTGTTGTGTTATTCAATGGTGTTGTGTGCTCAATGGTGTGTTGTGTTATTCAATGGTGTTGTGTTATTCAATGGTGTTGTGTTATTCACTGGTGTTGTGTTATTCAATGGTGTTGTGTTATTCAATGGTGTTGTGTGCTCAATGGTGTGTTGTGTTATTCAATGGTGTTGTGTTATTCAATGGTGTTGTGTTGTTCAATGATGTTGTGTTATTCAATGGTGTTGTGTTATTCAATGGTGTTGTGTGCTCAATGGTGTGTTGTGTGCTCAATGGTGTGTTGTGTGCTCAATGGTGTGTTGTGTTGTTCAAGGTGTGTTGTGTTGTTCAATGGTGTGTTATTCAATGGAGTTGTGTTGCTCAATGGTGTGCTGTGTTGTTCAATGGTGTGTTGTGTTATTCAATGGTTTGTTGTGTTGTTCAAGGTGTGTTGTGTTGTTCAATGGTGTTGTGTTGTTCAATGGTGTTGTGTGCTCAATGGTGTGTTGTGTTGTTCAAGGTGTGTTGTGTTGTTCAAGGTGTGTTGTGTTGTTCAAGGTGTGTTGTGTTGTTCAAGGTGTGTTGTGTTGTTCAAGGTATGTTGTGTTGTTCAATGGTGTGTTGTTCAATGGAGTTGTGTTGTTCAATGGTGCGTTGTGTTATTCAATGTTGTTGTGTTGCTCAATGGTGCGTTGTGTTGTTCAATGGTGTGTCGTGTTGTTCAAGGTGTGTTGTGTTGTTCAATGGTGTGTTGTGTTGTTCAATGGTGTGTTGTGTTGTTCAATGGTGCGTTGTGTTGTTCAAGGTGTGTCGTGTTGTCCAAGGTGTGTTGTGTTGTTTAATGGTGTTGTGTTGCTCAATGGTGTTTTGTTGTTCAATGGTGTTGTATTTTTCAATGGTGTGTTGTGTTGTTCAATGTTGTGTTGTCTTGTTCAATGGTGTTGTGTTGTTCAAGGTGTGTTGTGTTGTTCAATGGTGTTGCGTTGTTCAAGGGTGTTGTGTTGATCAATGGTGTGTTGTCTTGTTCAATGGTGTGTTGTGTTGTTTAATTGTGTTGTGCTGTTTGGTTGTGTGTTTTGTTGTTTAGTGGTTTGTGGTGGAGGTTGGTTTTTTGTGTTATTCATGTTAATGGATGAAGGGTTTCGAGGTTTTTTTTGTGATTAAAAGGGTTGAGTAAAAGAACAGCGGTTAACGGTAAGTGGTTGTAGTGGTGGTGTTTACAGTATATGGTGTCTGGTGTCTGTGAATAGAGGTGGTTTGGTGAGATTTTTAAGGGGACCGGTCTTGAAAAGAAAGAAAGTGGAATTTTGGTGGTCGCCCTATTGGTGGGTAATGACAGTTGACATCCATAAGTAATTCCAGCCATAAAGATCCACCATCACTCCCTCCTACTACCACCAATATTCACCATAATCTTTACCACCACCACTATTATTTCACTACCACCACAAGAATCTTTACCCTCATCATCACCATAATCTTCACCACCAACACAGATACCCCAAACTTAATGATTGTGTGGAGGAGGTTCTGGCATCAAACAAATATAAAGTGCTGGCACAACAGGTGGCTGAATTGGTGGAATGGTGAATTGGTGGAACAATGAATTGGTGGAATGGTGAATTGGAGGAATGGTGAATTGGTGAAACAGTAAATTGGTGAAAAAAAAAGATTGCTACAAACAACTGAGTTCAAATCCCACTCTTCCCACCTTCCCCCTTCCAATCCTATCTTCCATCTCCCAATCCTACTTCTTGCCTCCACTCACCCATCTATTCACTCATCCATCTACACATCTACCTACCCATTCATCCACCTACTCATTCACCCACCCACCCACTTGATCACCCATCCACCCACCCATCCATCCACCCACCCATCCATCCACCCACCCATCTATCCAACCACCCACCCATCTATCCACCCACCCAGCCATCTATCCACCCACCCACCCATCTATCCACCCACCCACCCATCTATCCACCTACCCACCCATCTATCCACCTACCTACCCATCTATCCACCCACCCACCCATCTATCCACTCACCCACCCATCTATCCACCCACCCACTCATCTATCCACCCACCCACCCATCTATCCACCTATTCACTTATCTATTTATCCACCCACTCACCCACCCGTCTACCCACCCATCCATTCACCCATCTAACCATCCATCCACCAATTCATCCACCTACTTATCCATTCACCCATCTTCCCATTCATCCACTAATCCTTTCACTTACATATCCACCCACTCATCCACTAGGTGGACAAGGTGGTGCAGTTATACGAAACTATGAGTACTCGACACACCACCATGCTGGTGGGGCCTACAGGGGGAGGCAAGACCGTCGTCATCAATACTTTGGCACAAGCTCAAACCAAGTTGGGAGGGAAAGAAACGGGGGATGGGAGGAAGAAGAGTGGGAGAGAAAAGAAAAATGAAATGGAGGAAGGGAGGAGAGGTAAACTATGGTGAAATATTGTGGTGAGTAAAAGTGGGACAAAAAGAGGGTGGAGAAAATTGAAAGAAAAATTGAAAAAAAAAAGAGGAGAAAAAGTAAAAAAGAAAAATATGAAAAATATGAGCGGTGGATGTATGGTGAAAAAAAGAAGAGAGAAGATTTTCGAGAGTTTAATGCAATTTTACAAGTTTTTATTCATATTTATTTTTCATGAATTAGGAGGCTTAAACCTTTTTTCCAAATAAATCCTTTTGTTATGACGAAATACTTTAATATAATCATCCAAACTCTTTTTTCACCCACTCACCACCCACCCATTCACCCATCTATCCACCTTCTACCCACCTCTCTCCTACCCACCTCTCTTCTGCCCACCTCTCTTCTGCCCACCTCTCTTATACCCATCTTTTTCCTACCTACTTCTTTCCTACCCACCTCTCACCACCCACCCACCTCTCACCACCCACCCACCTCTCACCACCCACCCACCTCTCACCACCCACCCACCTCTCACCACCCACCCACCTCTCACCACCCACCCACCTCTCCCCACCCACCCACCTCTCACCACCCACCCACCTTTCACCACCCACCCACTTCTCACCACCCACCCACCTCTCACCACCCACCCACCTCTCACCACCCACCCACCCACCCACCTTTCACTATCCAGCCATCTTCCACCACCCGCTAACCACCCACCCATATTTCACCACCCGCTAACTTCCCACCCATATTCCACCACCCGCTAACCACCCACCTATCACCCACTCACCACCCACTCACCACCCACTCACCACCCATCCACTACCTTGACCACCCACCTACCACTTACCCACCCACTCATCCATTCACCACCTACTCACCTCTCACATACCCACCTCTCTTTTACCCACCTCTCTTTTACCCACTTCTCACCACCCACTCACTCCACACCCCCACCCACTCACTCCACACCCCCCTCCACCCACTCAATCCACATTCTCCCACCCACTTTACACCCCCCCCCCCCCACCTACCTACCCATTTACCCATCCACCCACACACCCATCTACCCATCCCCCCATCCTTCCATCCTTCCATCCACCTCCAACCGACCCCTACAGTATGGGCTTAACGACGAAGCTTTACACCATAAACCCCAAAGAGCGTTGTGTAGTGGAGTTGTACGGCAGTTTGGACCCTAACACCAGAGACTGGACTGATGGCCTTTTATCAAACATCTTCAGAGAGATTAACAAACCAACCACACTACATGTGGTTAGAATGGGATAGTTTGGTGATGGTTTGAGAGGGGGTTTGGTGGTGGTCTAGTGGTGGTGGTTTGAGGGTGGTTTCGTGGTGGTTTTGGGGTGGTGTGGTGGTGGTTTGAGGTGTGGTGGTTTGATGGTGATTTTGGTGGTGGTTTGGGGTGTTGTGGTTTGGTGTTGGTTAGGTAGTGGTTTGGGGTGTAGTGGTTTGGGGGTGGATGGGGTGTGGTGGTGGAGTGGTTTGGTGGTATTCCGGGATGTGGTGGTTTGGTGGTGGCATGAGGTGGGGTAGTTCGTTGGTGGTTTGAGGTGGGGTGGTTTGAGGGTGGGTTTGGGTGTGGTGGTTTGGTGGTTTTAGTTGGGGTTGTTTAGGGGTGGTTTTAGGGTTGTTAGAGTTGTAGTGAATTGGGGTGTGGTGGTGGTTTGGGGTGGGGTGGTTTGAGGGTGGGTTTGAGTGCGGTGGTTTGGTGGTTTTAGTTGGGGTTTTTTAAGGGTGGTCTTGGGGTTGTTAGGGGTGTAGTGATTTGGGGTGTGGTGGTTTGGTCGTGGTTTGGGGTGTGGTGGTTTGGTGGTGGTTTGAGGTGGGGTGGTTTGGTAGTGGTTTGGGGTATGGTGGTCTATTGTTGGTTTGATGTTGATATAAGCTGTGGTGGTTTTGTAGTGGTCTAGTGGTGGTTTGGGGTTTGGTGGTTTGAGTTGTGGTGGTTTGGTGGTGTGGTTTTTTTTTGATAGTTTGAAGTGGAGTGGTTTGGTGGTGGTTTGAATTTGAGTGGCTTTGGTTGTGATGATTTGGTGGTGGTTTGAATTTGGGTGGTTTTGATTGTGATGATTTGGTGGTGGTTTGAATTTGGGTGGTTTTGGTTGTGATGATTTGGTGGTGGTTTGAATTTGGGTGGTTTTGGTTGTGATGATTTGGTGGTGGTTCGAATTTGGGTGGTTTTGGTTGTGATGATTTGGTGGTAGTTTGAGTTATGGTTGTTTGCTGGTAATTTGGGGTGTGGTGGTTTGAAGTGTGGTGGTTTGGTGGGGGTTTGGGGTATGGTGGTTTGATGGTGGTTTGATGTGTGATGGTTTGGGGTGTGGTGCTAAGGTGATTTGGTGGTAGCTCAAGGTGTGGTGGTTTGGTGGTGGTTTGATGTGTGATGGTTTGGTAGTAGTTTGCGGTGTGGTGTAGTTGTGGTAAGTTGTGGTAAGTTGTGGTTTGGTGTTTCGAGGTGGAATAAAATGGAGAGGTTGGGGTGGGGGAGTCCCTAGTTGATAATTATTCGTGTTTTTGTTGTTTCTAGTTTTGTTTTGTTTCTTTTGTCATTGTTGTTGCTGTTTCATTTTTGTTTTTTTTGTTTTCAAGGCTTTTATCTATTTGGTTCACCGGAAATACCAAGCTGACGTTCCAAACTTCCAAACAAACCTCCCAACTCAAAAAACAACCATAAACTGTCCCAAACCACACACCACCATCACATACACACACTTTCTTTTCAAAATAAAACACCTAAAAAACCAACTCAATGACTACCCAATCAAACACCTAAACCCCCTCTCTCCTCCAAAACCACTCATGCACTTCTCAACTTCAGGACCACCAAACCCAAGCTATTCAAAACCATTTAACAAAATCCAAAACTCTCATAAGTACCTAACCAAACGAAACCTAAAATCTCACAAAAGCACCGAACAAAAAACCACCCAAAAAACCTAAACCATTTAACCTTCAAAAACCCCTTCAAAAACCAGCTATTAAAATTCCCAAAACACCCCAGTTTTCCACCAAACACCCTCAAACCTCCAATAAACACCCACCAAACTCCCCCAGCCTCCCCCCCCACAGAAGCGCAAGTACATGGTGTTTGACGGAGACGTGGATGCGTTGTGGGTAGAGAGCATGAACTCTGTGATGGATGACAACCGAATCCTTACCCTCGCCAATGGCGAAAGGATCAGACTACAGCCTCACTCGTCCTTGCTTTTCGAGGTTGGGTGGGTTAGAGGTTTTTATGGGGTTTTTCAGGTGGGTGTTGAAGAATGAACTAAGTAGGTGGATTGAGGTTTTTATAGGGGGTTTTATTAGAGGTTTTATTGGAAGTTTTCGGATGGGTGCTGAAAGATAAAGTAGGGGGGCTAGCTGGATGAGGGGATGCTTTTGGAAATGTTTTCAGACAGCTGAGTTTTGTTATTAGGTGAGTTCATCTTTTCATTTACACCCCCATTCACTTCTTCCATTTTTTTTCCAATTCACCTCCCTCCATTCATACCCCTAATCACACCCACATTCATCTCTTTCTACTCACTCTTCTCTATTCACCTCCCTCCATTCACTTTCCTGCATCTACCTCCCCCATTCACACCCATTCACCTTTCCCATTCACACCCATTCACCTTCCCCATTCACAC
The DNA here is from genome assembly GCA_947562095.1 of Branchellion lobata. Lineage (NCBI taxonomy): Eukaryota > Metazoa > Annelida > Clitellata > Hirudinida > Piscicolidae > Branchellion > Branchellion lobata. The sequence continues at coordinate 2,548,667 of OX387260.1, forward strand.
CCATTCACCTTCCCCATTCACACCCATTCACCTTCCCCATTTACACTCGTCCACTTTCCCCATTCACACCCATTCACCTTTCCCATTCACACCCATTCACCTCCTTTCATTCACACCCCCATTCACACCCATTCACACCCCCATTCACACCCATTCACCTTCCCCATTCACACCCATTCACTTCCCTTCATTCACACCCATTCACCTCCCTTCATTCACACCCCTATTCACACCCATTCACCTTCTCCATTCACACCCATTCACTTCCTTTCATTCACACCCCATTCACACCCATTCACCTCCTTCCATTCACCTCCCCTCTATCCAGGTGTCAGACCTTCAGCACGCCAGTCCAGCCACCATTTCCCGGTGTGGCATGGTCTACCTGGACCCCAAAGACCTGAGCTACCAACCCTTTTGGGCCAAGTCTCTCATTCCATAGCGCTTCACTTCATAGCACTTCACTGCATAGTACTTCTTTTTTTAGAGCATGTTTTTTGCCATTGGTGTTGAATTGTTCGAAATTTTCAGTTGTTAACTTTATGGTTTGTTTTTTCCAACTTCTTGTTTCGGAATTATATCCAAATTTTCTATATCAGGCACTTAGAGATTACCTTTTATTCAATTATTGTTGAATATTTATTTATTTAATTGGATTTATTTTTATATTAATTCATTTATTTATTTTTTATTTTTTCATACTGACTACCATCTTGTCTCCCCCCCTCCAAAGATGGGTGAGTGGAAGAAACAATCCGTTTGAAAAAGAAGAGCTACATAAATTATTCAAAAAGTACATCCCTAAACTGGTTGCAATGGTGACAGAAGGCCTGGTTGGCAACCAGCAAGTAAACAAGCTCCGAACCATTGCGCCCACCACAGCCCTCAACATGGTGCGACGTGGCCATTAAGTCTTCATTATTTTTTTAATCAGCCTTATTATTTTTATTTTTATTTTATTTATTTTTTCTATATAATATTGTCTTTATTATTATTTTTTTTTATTTTTTTTTCTTATTTTATTATTATTATTATTATTATTATTATTATTATTATTATTATTATTATTATTATTATTATTATTATTATTATTATTATTATTATTATTATTATTACTATTATTATTATTACTATTATTATTATTATTATTATTATTATTATTATTATTATTATTATTATTATTATTATTATTATTATTATTATTATTATTATTACTATTATTATTATTATTGTTGTTATTATTATTATTACTACTATTACTATTATCATTTTTATTTATTATGATATTTCAATTGATGTTTAAAAATTAAATTATTTCGTTTTATTTGCTTTTAGATATTTTTTTCCACTATATTTATTCTTTAATTTTGTTTCTAACTAATTCTTTAATAATTTTTTCGATTATTTTTTCATTAGTTTTTATTTTTAATGAATCATTCTTCCACCACACAGGTCACCCAGTTCACATACGTCTACGACGGCTTGATCCTAGGGAAGAATGTGATTGGTCCGGATGTTATCCAATCATATTTCATTCAGGCTCTGGTGTGGTCTTTGGGGGCGGGGCTATTGGAAGACGACAAAAGAAAGTTTGAAGTCTATTTAAGATCGTTGACTAACTTAACGGAAGTTGAGTCTAATGAGGTTCCGGCAAAAGCAAGTGAGTTTGAGAGGGGAGGGTTCAATGTGTCAATTTTGTTTCTTTCTCATTTTCTACTTCACACCCCTCTAATATGCTTCTTCTTACACACACAACTCTAATTCTTTCCACTCTTCACCAAAGTCTATTTCCACTCTTTTCTACTGCTCTACAAACCCCTCCACTTTTCTCCAAACTCCTCCACCCTTTTCCACATCCTCCACTCTTTTACACACCCTTCCACATTTTTCCACCCTCTTTATTCCAATCACCATTACACCCATTCAAATCTTCCTCATCAATTTCACTCCAAATTAAAAATCCATTCCTACTTTTTCCAAACAACGAACCTTTCTCCCTCGTCTTTCTTTTAATTGCATTCAAAACTATGACTCCCTCCTAAAGCCCTGTGTCTTTCTTCCCCAACTCCTTCCTTTCCCAAATCCCTTTTTTCTAAAATTCTTCCTCTTCCCACTTTTTTTTTCTTTTGAATTTTTCTTCTTCTGAATTCTTCTTCTTCTTCTTAATTCTTCTTCTTTCTCTGAATTTTTTTTCTTCCTCTGAATTCCTCTTTTTCCTCTGAATTCCTCTTCTTCCTCTGAATTCCTCTTCTTCCTCTGAATTCTTCTTCTTTTTCCTCTGAATTCCTCTTCTTCCTCTGAATTCCTTTTCTTTTTCCTCTGAATTCCTCTTCTTTTTCCTCTGAATTCCTCTTCTTCCTCTGAATTCTTCTTCTTTTTCCTCTGAATTCCTCTTCTTCCTCTGAATTCCTCTTCTTCCTCTGAATTCTTCTTCTTTTTCCTCTGAATTCCTCTTCTTCCTCTGAATTCCTCTTCTTTTTTCTCTGAATTCTTCTTCTTCTTCCTCTGAATTCCTCTTCTTCTTCTGAATTCCTCTTCTTTTTCCTCTGAATTCCTCTTCTTTTTCCTCTGAATTCCTCTTCTTCCTCTGAATTCCTCTTCTTTTTTCTCTGAATTCTTCTTCTTCTTCCTCTGAATTCCTCTCCTTCCTCTGAATTCCTCTTCTTCCTCTGAATTCCTCTTCTTCTTCTGAATTCCTTTTCTTTTTCCTCTGAATTCCTCTTCTTTTTCTGAATTCCTTTTCTTTTTCCTCTGAATTCCTCTTCTTTTTCCTCTGAATTCTTCTTCTTCTTCCTCTGAATTTTTCTCCTTTCTCTGAAGTTCTCTTCTTCCTCCAGCCGAATTACCTCCTGCTTCTTGCACCCTCTTCGACCACTTCTGGAGTGGCGACAAGTGGCTGTCGTGGCTCACGCTGGTGCCTCCCTATGTCCACCAACCCGACAAGAAGTTACAATCGTTTTTCATTCATTTTATTTCATTTCATTTCGTGATTATAATTTCATAATTATAATTATGATTTCGTAATTATAATCTTATAAATATAAATATGATTTTGTAATTCTAAGGACCTTTCTCAGGTTCAACCAGATTCTGGTCCCCACACTGGAGACCATCCGCATGGTGTGGTTGCTGGAGCTGCAGGTGGTGGCAGAGATGACCAATTTTTTTTACTTAATTAACTTTTCATTATGTTTGTAATTTGTGTAAGTAACCTACTTTCAAATCATTCTTAAACTCATATTTCAAAATTAGTGTTTATTGCCTATTTTTAATTTAGTGATTTCAACATATTTCTTGATTAGTGTTATTAACCGGTTTTTTAGTTGGCGGAATTGAAATAAGGTTTAAATAGCGTAATTAATTTTTTGATCAATTTATATAAACAGTTAATTAGTTTAAATCTTCATTTTTTGTTTATTTAACAATCAACCAAACCACACCAATGACTGCCATGAGCCCACAAACTCACCCCTGAACCACCTGATTAGAACAAACTTCAAAACTCCTCCAGCTTGAAAACAACACGAAAACCACTTCAAAAGCATTTCTTATCACTAACAAAACTTTTTATCACTAACAAAACTCTTTATCACTTACAAAACTCTCTTTATCACCTTCAAAACTCTTTTTATCACCTTCAAAACTCTTTTTATCACCTTCAAAACTCTTTTTATCACCTTTAAAACTCTTTATCACCTTCAAAACTCTTTTTATCACTAAAAACCCCCTTTTTATCACCTTCAAAACTCTCTTTATCACATTCAAAACTCTTTATCACCTTCAAAACTCTTTTTATCACTAACAAAACTCTTTTTATCACCTTCAAAACTCTTTTTATCACCTTCAAAACTCTTTATCGCCTTCAAAACTCTTTTTATCGCCTTCAAAACTCTTTTTATCACTAACAAAACTCTTTTTAGCACCTTCAAAACTCTTTTTATCACCTTTAAAACTCTTTTTATCACCTTCAAAACTCTTTTTATCACCTTCAAATTTCTCTTTATCACCTTCAAAACTCTTTATCACCTTCAAAATTCTAGCCGATCTCAATCTTTGTTTTTCCTGTAAACTAGCAATTGGAACTAGTTCACGTGTCAGATACGCAAGACCCTCGTTGGACAAATACTTATACATCTGCAGAGCAATTTTATATTAAATTTTTCATCAATTTTCAGCCGGTGAAGCTCCTTGAGTACAGGGGTAATGTGATCATATTTTCTTACTCCTGTAATGAGCCTGGCTGTTGTATTGATTATGGATTGAATACTCTGCGTTGCTACCTTAGGTAAGCTGACTAAAGCCAGGTTGCCATAGTCAATACGACTTAAAACTAAGGCCGATGCAAGTGTTTTCAAGGATTCCATTGTCAAACATCCCTTGATGGATGCATGGATGGGTGTGTGAATAAGTGGTTGGATGCATGGATGGGTGGGTGGATGCATGGATGGGTGTGTGAATAGGTGGTTGGATGCATGGATGGGTGGTTGGATGCATGGATGGGTGGGTGGATGCATGGATGGGTGTGTGAATAGGTGGTTGGATGCATGGATGGGTGTGTGAATAGGTGGTTGGATGCATGAATGGGTGGTTGGATGCATGGATGGGTGGGTGGATGCATGGATGGGTGTGTGAATAGGTGGTTGGATGCATGGATGGGTGTGTGAATAGGTGGTTGGATGCATGAATGGGTGGTTGGATGCATGGATGGGTGGGTGGATGCATGGATGGGTGTGTGAATAGGTGGTTGGATGCATGGATGGGTGTGTGAATAGGTGGTTGGATGCATGGATGGGTGGTTGGATGCATGGATGGGTGGTTGGATGCATGGATGGGTGGTTGGATGCATGGATGGGTGTGTGAATAAGTGGTTGGATGCATGGATGGGTGTGTGAATAAGTGGTTGGATGCATGGATGGGTGGTTGGATGCATGGATGGGTGTGTGGATGCATGGATGGGTGGGTGAATAAGTGGTTGGATGCATGGATGGGTGGTTGGATGCATGGATGGGTGTGTGGATGCATGGATGGGTGTGTGAATAAGTGGTTGGATGCATGGATGGGTGGATGGATGCATGGATGGGTGTGTGGATGCATGGATGGGTGGGTGAATAAGTGGTTGGATGCATGGATGGGTGTGTGGATGCATGGATGGTTGGATGGATAAGTGGTTAGATGCATGGATGGGTGGATGGATAAGTGGTTGGATGCATGGATGGGTGGATGGATAAGTGGTTGGATGCATGGATGGGTGTGTGAATAAGTGGTTGGATGCATGGATGGGTGGATGGATAAGTGGTTGGATGCATGGATTGGTGGATGAATAAGTGGTTGGATGCAGGGATGGGTGTGTGAATAAGTGGTTGGATGCATGGATGGGTGTGTGAATAAGTGGTTGGATGCATGGATGGGTGGATGGATGCATGGATGGGTGTGTGGATGCATGGATGGGTGGGTGAATAAGTGGTTGGATGCATGGATGGGTGTGTGGATGCATGGATGGTTGGATGGATAAGTGGTTGGATGCATGGATGGGTGGATGGATAAGTGGTTGGATGCATGGATGGGTGGATGGATAAGTGGTTGGATGCATGGATGGGTGTGTGAATAAGTGGTTGGATGCATGGATGGGTGGATGGATAAGTGGTTGGATGCATGGATGGGTGTATGGATAAGTGGTTGGATGCATGGATGGGTGGATGAGTGAGTGAGTGGGTGGATAGATGGGTGGCTGGGTTTGTGTTTGTCAATGTGTGAGTGAGTGAATTTTTTTGTGAGTGGATGATGGGTGGGTGTTTGTGTGTATGTGTGTGTGAGTTAATGGGTGTGCGCGGGTGTGTGTAGATGAATGGATGGATAAATAGGGGCATCAGGGGTTACTGTATAGATGAACAAAATATGAGGATGAATAGGGTAGGTTAATATGGAAAAACTGACTTTTTGGACCAGTATTTACTTCAGAACCAATATCTCTATTCATTCCTCCATTATCATAATCATATTCATCATAATCATATTCATCATAATCATTTTCATTTTCTTCTTCTTCTTTTTCTTCTTTTTCTTCTTCTTCTACTTTTTTTTCTTTTTTTTGGCATTTAAATTATTATTATTATTATTATTATTATTATTATTATTATTATTATTATTATTATTATTATTATTATTATTATTATTATTTGTATTGCTAGATTTGGTTGGCAGCAGAACGTAAGAAGAGACATGGAAATTCGAATCTGAAGCAAAGTCATTCAAGGCTTTTTGCAACTTTGAGTTGTTCCCACTTGAGGCTGTCTTTTCGGGATAGGTGCTCCCAGAAGTTTCAAATTTAAGTTTTGTTTTCATAATTTTCGAATTTCTATGTGGTTTTATTTTTTTGGTAGTTTTAAAAGCTTTCCAAGGCACTCTGTAGCCACTTGAAATTTTATCATCGACACTTAAAAAAGTGGATCTTGATGACATTGTTGTCTCTCGTAAGTGGAAAGATGGCTTTTTAAGAAGGGTTAAACCTGAAAAATTTATTTTTTTTACACCATTTTTTTGGTGATTCTCATCACTCCAAGGGTCACCAAAGGTCGGAGTTATCATGTTGTTTTTTCTTCTTTCGATTACTTTTTTGTGACGGCGCATACCGTGGTATATGTTCCTAGCGTTTACGACGTTCTCATGCGTAGAATGTCTAAATTTTGGAAACATATCGACGCCATAAGTGGCCATGAAGACTAAATGTAATATTAAAAAAAAAGCCAAAAGTATGCAAATGTATGCCTTTTTCATCCGCATCTTTTCGCAGAGTTTTTTGAAAAAAACAAGGCGAAAAATTGCCTTATAATTAGAATTTTTTGACATTTTTAATAAGAAAACAAACTTCCAAAGTTTGCCGTTTTAACAAAATACTGTGATCAACTAAGTCATAGGCAGCTGACAAGTCTAACAGTATAAGGAGGGAGAGCTTATCATCATCGGCTTCACTAAGAATGTCTGAATACACATTTGTGACAGCCGTTTCAGTGAAATGATGACGACGACAAAAGCAGCTTGTGATCAGAAATGCCACTATCAATATAGTTGATGTTGACACTCTTTCTGGATGCTATCACATCAAGCCATCCTCCTTGGTTATAGGTGGGTTGGTTTGTGGACGATTCAAAACCATGGGACCATAAAATGTTGAGAAATGTTTGTGCATCTGTGTTGTCAGACTGCTCCAAGTGAAAACTGAAATCACCCAGAATCAAAACCTCTTCATTGTATGTGGCCAGAATACCCAAGGTGTTTCCAAATTCTTTGTAAAACAGCAAAGAAGCAGCACCTGTACGATAAACAACCAATCCGATGACTGACTTGGACCTTGAGCTTATTCTCACACACAGATGTTCAAAACTGGCAGTTGAAGTTAACTTCAATAGCATTCCTCGGAACATGGAGTTGAAAGCCACTGCCACTCCTCCATGGTTGGTGAGCAGGGTGTTCACTGATTTGGGAAGTTTTTGCCTTGCTTTCTCGAAGACCACAAGACCCCGGCTCCGCAGCTTACTTATGCTGATTGACTCCGGGTCATGCCATGTTTCTGCCATAAACATCACATCCTTTTTATAGTCCTTAATTTATTCTACCACATCTTCCTCTTCATTATTCAGTGATCTCACGTTCTGAAACCCAATTAAAACTGGAGATCCAGTCTTCTGGGCCTGGTGGCGTCTTGAGACAAGTGGAATCAGTTCATGGCGGTGTTCATTGTGTCTGGCGCACCTTTCCCCGACCTTCCTACCTGCCCTTTTTCTTCGGTAGTGCCACTTCTTCCGATTTCTGCCGATTCCAAGACGATTTATTGCTAATCGGGTTTTCAGAGGCGAAATCACATCGGGATTATTGTACAAAAATAAATCTACCATTCAAATGATTAAAAACCCGTGAATAAAGAAATGCTACTAACCTTGGTGTAGCAAAAAAATTTATCCGATAAACAATTTTTTTTAAAATAAACTTACGCTTACACCGTCTCGAATAAAGACGATCTAAAGTAACCATTTTTGATGGAAAAAAATAGGAAAAAACTTAAATAAAGTTGAAACTAATAATTGAATACGAAATAAAACATTTATTTTTAAAGTTATTCAGACTGAAACAACTAATTTAACGAGCTAGCTTTAAAAGGCCGCCTTGCAAAATGGCGCCTAAACCTAACATATAACTAACAAAACTTTCCTTATCACTAACAAAACTCTTCTTATCACTACCAGAACTCTTCTTATCACTAGCAGAACTCTTTTTATCCCCTTCAAAACTCTTTTTATCACTAAAAAAACTCTTTTTATCACTAAAAAAACTCTTTTTATCACTAAAAAAACTCTTTTTATCACTAACAAAACTCTTCGAATCACTTACAATCTCTTCTTACCACCAGCAAAACAATTCCCATCACCCCTTATCACCATCAAAACCACCAAAAAGCTCCCATCACCCTTTATCACCATCAAAACCACCAAAAAGCTCCCACCACTGACAGAACTTCCACCACACCTTTCAATCCAAGACCACTCATCCCCTCTCTAAGATGAGTATGAAGCGGGCCACTTTGTTGGTGGGAGAAACAGGCACCAGCAAGACAGCCACCATCAACAGCTTTCTCAGGGACTTTGATAGATCCACCCACAACATCCTGGTCATCAACTTCTCTTCCAGGACCACCTCTCTCGACCTTCAGAGGAACCTGGAAGCCAACTTGGAAAAGAAAACCAAGGATCTATGGGCTCCCCCTTCTGGGAAAAAGGTCTTAGTCTTTCTGGATGATCTCAACATGCCCCAGGTGGGTGGATGGATGGTTCGTGGGGTTGGGTAGTTTGTGAGGTTGAGTAGATGAGTGGTTTGTGGGGTTGGGTGGATGAGTGGTTTGTGGTGTTGAGTGGATGAGTGGTTTGTAGGGTTGGGTGGATGAGTGGTTTGTGGTGTTGAGTGGATGAGTGGTTTGTGGGGTTGGGTGGATGAGTAGTTTGTGGTGTTGAGTGGATGAGTGGTTTGTGGTGTTGAGTAGATGAGTGGTTTGTGGGGTTGGGTGGATGAGTGGTTTGTGGTGTTGAGTAGATGAGTGGTTTGTGGTGTTGGGTGGAAGAGTGGTTTGTGGGGTTGGGTGGATGAGTGGTTTGTGGGTTTGGGTGGATGAGTGGTTTGTGGGTTTGGGTGGATGAGTGGTTTGTGGGGTTGGGTTATTTGTGGGGTTGAGTGGATGAATTGTTTGGGAGGTTGGGTGTTTTGTGGGGTTGGGTGGATGAGTGGTTTGTGGGGTTGGGTGGATGAAAGGTTTGTGGTGTTGAGTGGATGAGTGGTTTGTGGGGTTGGGTGGATGAGTGGTTTGTGGGGTTGGGTGGATGAGTGGTTTATGGGGTTGGGTGGATGAGTGGTTTGTGGGGTTCGGTGATTTGTGGGGCTAAGTGGATGAATTGTTTGGGAGGTTGGGTGTTTTGTGGGGTTGAGTGGATGAGTGGTTTGTGGGGTTGAGTGGATGAGTGGTTTGTGGGGTTGAGTCGATGATTGGTTTGTGGGGTTGGGTGGATGAGTGGTTTATGGGGTTGGGTGATTTGTGGTTTTGAGTGGATGAGTGGTTTGTTGGGTTGGGTGATTTGTGGTGTTGAGTGGATGAGTGGTTTATGGGGTTGGGTGATTTGTGGTTTTGAGTGGATGAGTGGTTTGTTGGGTTGGGTGATTTGTGGTGTTGAGTGGATGAGTGGTTTATGGGGTTGGGTGGATGCGTGGTTCATGGGGTTGGGTGGATGAGTGGTTTATGGGGTTGGGGGATTTGTGGGGTTGAGTGGCTGAATGGTTTGGGAGGTTGGGTGTTTTGTGGTGTTGGGTGGATGAGTGGTTTGTGGGGTTGAGTGGATAAGTGGTTTGTGGGGTTGGGTGGATGAGTGGTTTGTGGGGTTGGGTAAATGTGTGGTTTGTGGGGTTGGGTGGATGAGTGGTTTGTGGTGTTGAGTGGATGAGTGGTTTGTGGGGTTGGGTGGATGAGTGGTTTGTGGTGTTGGGTGGATGAGTAGTTTGTGGGGTTGGGTGGATGAGTGGTTTGTGGGGTTTGGTGATTTGTGGGGCTAAGTGGATGAATTTTTTGGGAGGTTGGGTGTTTTGTGGGGTTGGGTGGATGAGTGTTTTGTGGGGTTGAGTGGATGAGTGGTTTTTTGTGTTGAATGGATGAGTGGTTTGTGAAGTTGAGTGGATGAATGGTTTGTGGTGTTGAGTGGATGAGTGGTTTTTGGGTTTGAGTCGATGATTGGTTTGTGGGATTGGGTTGATGAGTGGTTTGTGGGGTACTGTGGATGAGTGATTTGTGGGGTTGGGTGGATGAGTGGTTTGTGGGTTTGGGTGGATGAGTGGTTTGTGGTGTTGACTGGATGAGTGGTTTGTGTGGTTGGGTGGAGGAGTGGTTTGTGAGGTTTGAGTGGATGAGTGGTTTGTGGTGTTGAGTGGATGAGTGGTTTGTGGGGTTGGGTGATTTTTGGTTTTGAGTGGATGAGTGGTTTATGGGGTTGGGTGGATGCGTGGTTTATGGGGTTGGGTGAATGAGTGGTTTATGGGATTGGGTGATTTGTGGGGTTGAGTGGATGAATGGTTTGGGAGGTTGGGTGTTTTGTGGTGTTGGGTGGATGAGTGATTTGTGGGGTTGAGTGGATAAGTGGTTTGTGGGGTTGGGTGGATGAGTGGTTTGTGGGGTTGGGTAAATGTGTGGTTTGTGGGGTTGGGTGGATGAGTGGTTTGTGGTGTTGAGTGGATGAGTGGTTTGTGGGGTTGGATGGATGAGTGGTTTGTGGGGTTGTTGGATGAGTGGTTTGTGGTGTTTGCTGGATGATTGTTATGTGAGGTTGAGTGGATGAGTGGTTTGTGGGGTTGGCTGGATGAGTGGTTTGTGGTGTTCTGTGGATAAGTGGTTTGTGGGGTTGGGTGGATGAGTGGTTTGTGGGGTTTGGTGATTTGTGGGTTTAAGTGGATGAATTGTTTGGGAGGTTGGGTGTTTTGTGGGGTTGGGTGTATGAGTGGTTTGTGGGGTTGAGTGGATGAGTGGTTTGTGGTGTTGAATGGATGAGTCGTTTGTGAAGTTGAGTGGATGAATGGTTTGTCGTGTTGAGTGGATGAGTGGTTTTGGGTTTGAGTCGATGATTGGTTTGTGGGGTTGGGTTGATGAGTGGTTTGTGGGGTACTGTGGATGAGTCGTTTGTGGGGTTGTGTGGATGAGTGGTTTGTGGGTTTGGGTGGATGAGTGGTTTGTGGTGTTGACTGGATGAGTGGTTTGTGGGGTTGGGTGGATAAGTGGTTTGTGAGCTTTGAGTGGATGAGTGGTTTGTGCTGATGAGTGGATGAGTGGTTTGTGGGGTTGAGTCGATGATTGGTTTGTGGGGTTGGGTGGATGAGTGGTTTATGGAGTTGGGTGATTTGTGGTTTTGAGTGGATGAGTGGTTTGTTGGGTTGGTTGATTTGTGGTGTTGAGTGGATGAGTGGTTTATGGGGTTGGGTGGATGCGTGGTTTATGGAGTTGGGTGGATGAGTGGTTTATGGGGTTCGGTTATTTGTGGGGTTGAGTGAATGAATGGTTTGGGATGTTGGGTGTTTTGTGGTGTTGGGTGGCTGAGTGGTTTGTGGGGTTGAGTGGATAAGTGGTTTGTGGGGTTGGGTGGATGAGTGGTTTGTGGGGTTGGGTAAATGTGTGGTTTGTGGGTTTGGGTGGATGAATGGTTTGTGGTGTTGAGTGGATGAGTGGTTTGTGGGGTTGGATGGATGAGTGGTTTGTGGGGTTGGTGGATGAGTGGTTTGTGGGGTTGGCTGGATGATTGGTATGTGAGGTTGAGTGGATGAGTGGTTTGTGGGGTTGGCTGGATGAGTGGTTTGTGGTGTTTTGTGGATAAGTGGTTTGTGGTGTTGGGTGGATGAATGGTTTATGGGGTTGGGTGGATGAGTGGTTTGTGGGGTTGGGTGGATGAGTGGTTTGTGGGGTTGGGTGATTTGTGGGGTTAAGTGGATGAATTGTTTGGGAGGTTGGGTGTTTTGTGGAGTTGGGTGGATGAGTGGTTTGTGGGGTTGAGTGGATGAGTGGTTTGTGGGGATGGGTTGATGAGTGGTTCATGGGGTTGGGTGATTTGTGGTGTTGAGTGGATGAGTGGTTTGTTGGGTTGGGTTATTTGTGGTGTTGAGTGGATGAGTGTTTTGTGGGGTTGGGTAGATGCGTGGTTTATGGGGTTGGGTGATTTGTGGGGTTGAGTGGATGAGTGGTGTGTGAGGTTGGGTGGATGAGTGGTTTGTGGGTTGGGTAGATGTGTGGTTTGTGGGGCTGGATGGATGAGTGGTTTGTCGGATTGGATGGATGAGTGGTTTGTGGGGTTGGTGGATGAGTGGTTTGTGGGGTTGGCTTGATGAGTGCTTTGTGGTGTTCTGTGGATAAGTGGTTTGTGGGATTTGGTGGATGAGTGGTTTGTGGGGTTGGGTGTATGAGTGGTTTGTGGTGTTGAGTGGATGAGTGGTTTGTGGGGTTAAGTCGATGATTGGTTTGTGTGGTTGGGTGGATGAGTGGTTCATGGGGTTGGGTGATTTGTGATTTTGAGTGGATGAGTGGTTTATGGGGTTGGGTGGATGCGTGGTTTATGGGGTTGGGTGGATGAGTGGTTTATGGGGTTGGGTGATTTGTGGGGTTGAGTGGATGAATGGTTTGGGAGGTTGGGTGTTTTGTGGTGTTGGGTGGATGAGTGGTTTGTGGGGTTGAGTGGATAAGTGGTTTGTGGGGTTGGGTGGATGAGTGGTTTGTGGGGTTGGCTAAATGTGTGGTTTGTGGGGTTGGGTGGATGAGTGGCTTGTGAGGTTGAGTGGATGAGTGGTTTGTGGTGTTCTGCGGATAAGTGGTTTGTGGGGTTGGGTGGATGAGTGGTTTATAGGGTTGGGTGGATGAATGGTTTGTGGGGTTGGGTGGATGAGTGGTTTGTAAGGTTGGGTGGATGAGTGGTTTGTGAGGTTTGAGTGGATGAGTGGTTTGTGGTGTTGAGTGGATGAGTGGTTTGTGGGGTTGAGTCGATGATTGGTTTGTGGGGTTGGGTGGATGAGTGGTTTATGGGGTTTGGTGATTTGTGGTTTTGAGTGGAGGAGTGGTTTGTTGGGTTGGGTGATTTGTGGTGTTGAGTGGATGAGTGGTTTATGGGGTGTGGTGGATGCGTGGTTCATGGTGTTGGGTGGATGAGTGGTTTATGGGGTTGGGTGATTTATAGGGTTGAGTGGATGAATGTTTTGGGAGGTTGGGTGTTTTATGGGGTTGGGTGGATGAGTGGTTTGTGGGGTTGAGTGGATGAGTGGTTTGTATGGTTGGGTGGATGAGTGGTTTGTGGGGTTGGGTAAATGTGTGGTTTGTGGGGTTGGGTGGATGAGTGGTTTGTGGTGTTGAGTGGATGAGTAGTTTGTGGGGTTGGATGGATGAGTGGTTTGTGGGGTTGATGGATCAGTGGTTTGTGGGGTTGGCTGGATGAGTGGTTTGTGGGGTTGGGTGATTTGTGGGGTTAAGTGGTTGAATTGTTTGGGAGGTTGGGTGTTTTGTGGGGTTGGGTGGATGAGTGGTTTGTGGGGTTGGGTGGATGAGTGGTTTGTGGGGTTGAGTCGATGATTGGTTTGTGGGGTTGGGTGGATGAGTGGTTTATGGGGTTGGGTGGATGCGTGGTTTATGGGGTTGGGTGGATGCGTGGTTTATGGGGTTGGGTGATTTGTGGGGTTGAGTGGATGAATGGTTTGGGAGGTTGGGTGCATGAGTGGTTTGTGGGTTTGAGTAGATGTGTAGTTTGTGGGGATGGGTGGATGAGTGGTTTGTGAGGTTGGATGGATGAGTGGTTTGATTGGTTGGTGGATGAGTGGTTTGTGGGGTTGGCTGGATGAGTGCTTTGTGGGGTTCTGTGGATAATTGGTTTGTGTGGTTGGGTGGATGAGTGGCTTATGGGGTTGGGTGAATGAGTGGTTTGTGGGGTTGGGTGGATGAAATGTTTGTGGGGTTGTGTGGATGAGTGGTGTGGGGTTTCGAGAGGATGAGTGGTTTGTGGGGTTGGGTGGCTGAGTGCTTTGTGGTGTTGACCGGATGAGTGTTTTGTAGGGTTGGGTTGATGAGTTTTTTGTGAGGTCGGGTGGTTTGTGGTGTTGAGTGGATGATTGGTTTGTGGGGTTGAGTCGATGATTGGTTTGTGGGGATGGGTTGATGAGTGGTTCATGGGGTTGGGTGATTTGTGGTGTTGAGTGGATGAGTGGTTTGTTGGGTTGGGTTATTTGTGGTGTTGAGTGGATGAGTGTTTTGTGGGGTTGGGTAGATTCGTGGTTTATGGGGTTGGGTGATTTGTGGGGTTGAGTGGATGAGTGGTGTGTGAGGTTGGGTGGATGAGTGGTTTGTGGGTTGGGTAGATGTGTGGTTTGTGGGGCTGGATGGATGAGTGGTTTGTCGGATTGGATGGATGAGTGGTTTGTGGGGTTGGTGGATGAGTGGTTTGTGGGGTTGGCTTGATGAGTGCTTTGTGGTGTTCTGTGGATAAGTGGTTTGTGGGATTTGGTGGATGAGTGGTTTATGGGGTTGGGTGAATGAGTGGTTTGTGGGGTTGGGTGGATGAAATGTTCGTGGGGTTGTGTGGATGAGTGGTGTGTGGTGTTGAGTGGATGAGTGGTTTGTGGTGTTGGGTGGATGAGTGGTTTGTGGTGTTGACCAGATTAGTGGTTTCTAGTGTTGGGTGGATGAGTTTTTTGTAGGGTTGGGTGGTTTGGAGGGTTGGGTGGATGAGTTGTTTGTGGGGTTGGGTGGATGAGTGGTTTGTGGTTTTGGGTGGATGAGTGGTTTGTGGGGTTGGGTGGTTTGGGGGGTTGGGTGGATGAGTGGTTTGTGGGGTTGGGTGGTTTGAAAAATTAGGTGGTTTTGGCTAGAAGGTTCCTTAGGCTGGGTTGGTGAAGTTGGGTTGTTTCGTGGGTGGCGTTGGATGAGATATTATTGTGTTTGTTCAAAAAGATTTATTCAACGTTTTTTTTTTGGTGATATGTATTTTACATTTAGCATTCACTCATTATTTATCCATCCATCCATCCACTACTCATTTATCTATCCCCCATCATCCACCCATCCATCTATCCATCCATCGATTCATCCTTCTATTTATCCATTTATCCAACCATCCATCCATCTATCCATCCATACATCTATCCATCCATCCATCTATCCATCCAGCCATTCATCACTACCACATAAGGTTGACCCATATGGGACTCAGCAGCCAATAGCCTTTTTGAAACTTTTGCTGGAGCGGGGAGGTTGTTACGAGAGGGGCAAAGACCTCAACTGGAAGAATCTTCAAGAGCTTTTGTGGGTGGGTGCGATGGGAAAGGCGGGTGGGGGAAGAAACGACCTTGACCCCAGGTTCCTCTCCCTCTTCAACATCTTCCACATGGCTCCCCCCTCTAGCAAGTCACTCTTCCACATCTACCACTCCATCCTCGAAGGTCATCTTTTCCCCTTTGCAGCGTCCATCAAACCCCTTGCCACCACCATCACCACCATCACCCTGCGTCTCTATGGGTTGGTGTTGTGGCCGCCCTGTGGTCGCTTTGTAGTGGATTTGTGGTCGCTTCGTGGTGGATTTGTGGCGGAATTGTGGTGGAATTTTGTTGAATCTTTGGTGGAATTGGAATGGATTTGTGGTGAATTTGTGGTGGATTTGTGGTGATTTTGTGGTGGCTTTGTGGGGGATTTTTGGTCGCTTTGGGGTGGATCAGTTTGTTGGAATGAACATTCGGGAACCAACTTTTAGAATATTGTGGAAATGATTATCGTAGAATTATCTTTCAGAAGGTTTCTTATTTTCACTTTTTTTCAACCTTCTCTATTTGATACTCTTTCAATTCATTCAACCAACTAATACACCCAACCCTTCAATCCAATCCCCTTAACCCAACACTTAAACCCAACCCATTAACCAAACCCTTCAACCCATTCTTTCAACTCAATCCCTTAGACCCATTTACAATCATTGCTCCTAACACTTCTCCCAACTTTTTTCAACTTACCCACAAACCAAACCATTCACCCAATTTTGAACCACTCACCGCTTACTCAACTAGCCATCCATTCTTTAAATCACCCACTCAAATTTTTACTCACCCACCCATCTCTTAAACCACTTACCCATCTCTTTAACTATCCACTCATCCCCTGAACCACCCACCCATCCTCTGAACCACCCACCAATCCCCTGAACCACCCACCCATCCCCTGAACCACCCACTCACCCACCCACCCATCAATCCACCCAACCATTTACTAAACCATTCACAAGCCCAAAACCACTAACCGACTCTCTAAAACACCCACTCACCCACAGATACGTGTTCCAAAGCCTGGCTGCCACGCCGTCAAGGTTCCACTATGTCTTTAACCTACGTGACCTTTCAAGGATCTACAACGGTTTGACCTTGACCTCCCCTTCCAAGATCACCGAAACGCGACAGCTTTTGAGGGTGTGGCGAAACGAGTGTACCAGGGTGTTTTGTGACCGCCTCATCTCGGAGGAGGATAAGGCTATTGTAGTGGTTTGTTGGAGGAGAGGGGGCTGAGGGAAAAGAGCGTGGGTCTTTGGTTTGCTAAGGGGGGGGGAGTTGGGTTTTGGTTTGCTAAGGGGGGAGTTGGGTTTTGGTTTGCTGAGGGGGGGGGGAGTTGGGTTTTGGTTTGCTGAGGGGGGGGGGGGGTTGGGTTTTGGTTTGCTGAAAAGGAAGAGGTTGGGTTTTGTGGAAGTATAACATTATGATTGGATGCTTTGAGGTGGATCTTTGGTGTTGAGGATTGGTGCTGGAAGATTGGGTTTTGGAGATTTTGGAGGAAATTTTGAATTTCGTGAGGATTGTTCACCCACCGCAGTCGAAGCTGCAAGAGCTCTTACCAAGAGACTTGGACTTGGACTTCATTCTGCGGGATCCTCTCTTGTTTGGGGACTTTAAAAACGCTCTGAACGAGGGAGAAGTTAGACATTACGAAGACTTGCAAGACTTTGAGGCCGTGGAAGCTTTGTTACAGGAGGTGTCCAGCCCACTACCAATCTTACCATTCAAACCCGCTTTCCTCCTTTTCCAACAAAACCCCCATCCCCCTTCTGACACACCATTCCACCTTTTCCAAACCTCCTCTATTCTCTCTAGCTAATCACTCCCAAAACCCTTCTATATGAACTTACACAGACTTTTCAATGAGCCAATCCTCCAATTAATCTTCAACTAATCTTCCAACCAAAAAATCTTTCAGTCTCAACAAAAATTTTGAAACCTTTCACTTACTCACCCACCCATCCTCTCATCCACCCACTCACACATCCACTCACTCACTCGCCGACCAACTCACCCACCCACTTACTCACACACTCATCCACTCATCCAATCATTCACCCAGATCCTGGAGGAATACAATGAGAAGCACTCCAACCAGATGCATCTGGTGTTGTTCGAAGAGTGCCTCAACCATATAACGCGCCTGCACCGCATTCTGAGAATAAGTCAAGGCAACGCTTTGTTGGTGGGCGTGGGAGGCAGTGGGAAACAGAGCATTTCTAGGCTGGCCGCTTTTGCTGCCAAATGTGAGGTGAGTGCGGAATTATTGAGGGGATGAGAACTTGGTTGAGGAGAGCTTGGTTGAAGAGGGCTTGGTTGAAGAGGGCTTGGTTGAGGAGAGCTTGGTTGAAGAAAGCTTGGTTGAGGAGGGCTTGGTTGAAGAGGGCTTGGTTGAGGAGAGCTTGGTTGAGGAGAGCTTGGTTGAAGAGGGCTTGGTTGGGTAGGGCTTGGTTGGCGAGGGCTTGGTTGAGGAGAGCTTGGTTGGGTAGGGTTTGGTTGAAAAGGGCTTGGTTGAGGAAAGCTTGGTTGGGTAGGGCTTGGTTGGGGAGAGCTTGGTTGAGAAGAGCTTAGTTGAGGAGAGCTTGGTTGAAGAGGGCTTGGTTGAGGAGGGCTTGGTTGAAGAGGGCTTGGTTGGGGAGAGCTTGGTTGAGGAGAGCTTGGTTGAGGAGGGCTTGGTTGAGGAGAGCTTGGTTGAAGATGGCTTGGTTGAGGAAAGCTTGGTTGAAGAGGGCTTGGTTGAAGAGGGCTTGGTTGAGAAGAGCTTGGTTGAAGAGGGCTTGGTTGAAGAGGGCTTGGTTGAGGAGGGCTTGGTTGAAGAGGGCTTGGTTGAGGAGGGCTTGGTTAAAGAGGGCTTGGTTGGGGAGAGCTTGGTTGAGGAGGGCTTGGTTGAGGAGAGCTTGGTTGAAGATGGCTTGGTTGAGGAGAGCTTGGTTGAAGAGAGCTTGGTTGAAGAGGGCTTGGTTGAGGAGAGCTTGGTTGAAGATGGCTTGGTTGGGTGGGGCTTGGTTGGGTAGGGCTTGGTTGGGTAGGGTTTGGTTGGGTAGGGTTTGGATGGGGAGAGCTTGGTTGAAGAGGGCTTGGTTATTGGGGGCTGGGTTAGAGTATGGCGGAGGATAGAGTTTAGTTATTGGAGTTCAGTTATTGGAGTGGGTAGGTGGGTGAAAAAAGTGAATGTGTTTAAGTAATTAAAAAGTGTTATAAAAGTCAAGTTAGTGTTGATGTTGGTGAAATTTTTATAAACTCAGAAATTCTATTCTCTTTTCATCCAATCCAATCCTAAAATCGTATCAAAATCAAACACATCATTTCACCAAATCCCAAAAAATGTGCCTTATTCGCCTGTAATCCAAAGTCTCAACCAAAAATCTCAAGTATTCAAAGATTCTCCCAAGTCTTTTATAATCCAAAAT
Organism: Branchellion lobata; assembly: GCA_947562095.1. Classification (NCBI taxonomy): domain Eukaryota; kingdom Metazoa; phylum Annelida; class Clitellata; order Hirudinida; family Piscicolidae; genus Branchellion; species Branchellion lobata. Next base: position 2,567,437 of record OX387260.1, read on the forward strand.
CCCAAAAATTCAAAAACCAATTCAAAAATTTTTCAAAATCCTTCATGATCCTTCTTTCTAAAATTCAAACCCTAAGCCCAAACACCTAATACCAAACCCCCAAACACCAACCCCAAAACCCCAAAAACCAAACCTCCAACCCCAACTGCCGAAGGTGTTTGAGATAGCTCTGAGCAGAGGGTACAACGATTTGTCGTTCAGAGAAGACCTGAAGAGTCTGTACTACAAACTAGGCATGGAAAACAAGAAGGTAGCCTTCCTGATGACTGATCAACACGTGGTGGAAGAAGGTGGGTGGTGGAGGAAGGTGGGTGTTGAAGGAAGGTGGGTGGTGGAGGAAGGTGGGTGGTGGAGGAAGGTGGGTGGTGGAGGAAGGTGGGTGGTGAAGGAAGGTGGGTGGTGGAGGAAGGTGGGTGGTGAAGGAAGGTGGGTGGTGGAAGAAGGTGGGTGGTGGAGGAAGGTGGGTGTTGAAGGAAGGTGGGTGGTGGAAGAAGGTGGGTGGTGGAGGAAGGTGGGTGTTGAAGGAAGGTGGGTGGTGGAGGAAGGTGGGTTTTGAAGGAAGATGGGTGGTGGAGGAAGGTGGATGGAGGAAGAAGGTGGGTGGTGGAGGAAGGTGGGTGTTGAAGGAAGGTGGGTGGTGGAGGAAGGTGGGTTTTGAAGGAAGATGGGTGGTGAGGGAAGGTGGGTGTTGAAGGAAGGGGGGTGGTGGAGGAAGGTGGATGGAAGAAGAAGGTGGGTGGTGGAGGAAGGTGGGTGGTGAGGGAAGGTGGGTGGTGGAGGAAGGTGGGTGGTGGAGGAAGGTGGATGGAAGAAGAAGGTGGGTGGTGGAGGAAGGTGGGTGGTGAGGAAAGGTGGGTGTTGAGGGAAGGGGGGTGGTGGAGGAAGGTGGGTTTTAAAGGAAGATGGGTGGTGGAGGAAGGTGGATGGAGGAAAAAGGTGGGTGGTGAAGAAAGGTGGGTGTTGAAGGAAGGGGGGTGGTGGAGGAAGGTGGATGGAGGAAGAAGGTGGGTGGTGGAGGAAGGTGGGTGGTGAGAGAAGGTGGGTGTTGGAGGAAGGTGGGTGGTGGAAGAAGGTGGATGGAGGAGGAAGGTGGGTGGTGGAGGAAGGTGGGTGGTGAGGGAAGGTGGGTGTTGGAGGAAGGTGGGTGGTGGAGGAAGGTGGATGGTGGAGGAGGATGGATGGGTAGGGTGGATGAATTCACTCGTTAAATAATAGAAGATGGAACAGATGTAAAGAAACATTTAAACCCTAACCACTTTCACTATTTTTTTCACCACAACCACCCCTACCACCACTACTACCACCACCTCCACCACCATCTCCACCACCACCTCCACCACCATCTTCACCACCACCACCACCATACCACCACCACTCACACCACCCTACCACCACCACCGCCACAACCACCCCCACTACCACCACCACAGGCTTCCTGGAGCTCACCAACAACATGCTCACCAGCGGGGTGGTGCCTGCGCTCTTCGGCGAAGACGAGAAGGAACAAATTATCGGACAGGTGACTCAATTGACTTCCAATGCTGTTCCAATTGGACTATTACCATTTAAATCCGATTTCAATTGTAATTTAACTTTTCCAATTTTTTTAATTTGTTTATTTTCTATTTTAATTTCTATATTTCTCACAACTTCATTTTCTATTTTATATCATTTCATTTTCTATATTTTTTATTATTTTTCACATTCATGTTTTTCTGTTTATATTTATATCATAATTCATCTAATTTATTCGAAGTTCCCTCAATTAACCTTCATTTCTTCTTTTAATTTGATATTTTTAATCATATTAAAACTCATTTCATTGGAATTAAAGTTGCACTTTTGTGTTCGTGTTGAAAGAACTTCACCAACTTGTGAATATTTTCAATTAACAATAGTCTAATATCCAATTAGCTCTGCTTAATAATTAATTCATTAATCAGTCATTGATTTTGATTGGTATTATTTTTTTATTTATTATAATTTTTTCATTTAATATCAATTTTTTAATAATTATCAATTTTTCATTTATTATCAAGTTTTTATTTATTATCATTTTTTTTTATTTTAATTTTTTTTATTAGTTAGTTAAACCAACAATTTTCTTTTTTTAATTAATCAGACATTCAAAATTAAACTTTCCATCCATTATCTCCTCAATCATACGCACTCAAAGATGAGTTACAGCACCTTCTACCAAAACCTCTCGGACGCCGAATACGATGAATACATTCTTGTCTTCTTCTTTCATTTTTAAATTCTCATTCTTTTTTGAACTGAAAATTTTTTAAAAACTTATTTATGTTACTTATTTTTCTTATTGTTGTCACAGTTTAGTTTTTCATGAATATTTTTTTAACTTTTTCACTAAAAACATTTTAGTTGAACCACATGAATTCGATTATGCTCATCATCACTTCACAGCGTTAAGGAAATAATTCGAAAAAAATTATTGTCACTCATAATCATGGCTGATAATTTATTCACTAAAGCTAGCCTCACCTGCTTAAAGTGAACTGATTAGAAAAGGTAATAAAAGATGTAAACAATGTTTCAAAGGTGATGGGGGAGGAAGTAGATGAGGAGGGAGAAGCTGCATCGAGAGGAAATGTAACAAGCGCTAGATAAATAAACATTTAACTTGTTACCTCGTTAGATCTTTATCAAACCCCATCAATCTTTAAACTAATCAATCCTCCAATCCACCCATCCATCAATTTATTCCTAACCCAACTCGGAACAAACTTTTACCCATTCTTTTTCATCTTTTTTTATTCTTTTTCTACCCTCCACCCATCTTTCATTTTTTACACCCTCCTCATTTCCACTTTTCCCATCTCCACATTTAACATTCGATTATTCACTTTCCTTTATCCTCGATCACACTCCCATCTTTGAGACCCCCCAAAGCCCTAACGCTCAACACCCCAACCTTCTAACACTTCAACCCTCAACACCCCAACCTTCCATCACTTCAACCCTCCATCACCACAACCCTCCATCACCCCAACCTTTCATCATTCCAACCATCCATCACTCCAACCCTCCATCACTCCAACCCTCCATCACTCCAACCCTCCATCACTCCAACCCTCTATCACTCCAACCCTCCATCACTCCAAGCTTCCATCACTCCAACCCTCCATCACTCCAACCCTCCATCACTCCAACCCTCTATCACTCCAACCCTCTATCACTCCAACCCTCTATCACTCCAACCCTCCATCACTCCAACCTTCCATCACTCCAACCCTCTATCACTCCAACCCTCCATCACTCCAACCCTCTATCACTCCAACCCTCTATCACTCCAACCCTCTATCACTCCAACCCTCTATCACTCCAACCCTCCATCACTCCAACCCTCTATCACTCCAACCCTCTATCACTCCAACCCTCCATCACTCCAACCCTCTATCACTCCAACCCTCCATCACTCCAACCTTCCATCACTCCAACCCTCTATCACTCCAACCCTCCATCACTCCAACCCTCTATCACTCCAACCCTCCGTCACTCCAACCCTCTATCACTCCAACCCTCTATCACTCCAACCCTCCATCACTCCAACCCTCTATCACTCCAACCCTCCATCACTCCAACCCTCCATCACTCCAACCCTCCATCACTCCAAGCTTCAACACCCCAACCTTCAACACACCAACCTTCAACATCCTAACCTTCAACCTCCCAACCTTCAACATCCCAACCCACAACATCCCGAACTTCAACATCCCAACCTCCAACATCCCAACTTTCAACACCCAACCCTCAACATTCCAACCTCCAACATCCCAACCTTCAACATCCCAACCTTCAACATCCCAACCTTCAACATCCCAACCTCCAACATCCCAACCTTCAACATCCCAACATTCAACATCCCAACCTTCAACATCCCAACCTTCAACATCCCAACCTTCAACATCCCAACCTTCAACATCCCAACCCTCAACATCCCAACCTCCAACATCCCAACCTTCAACACCCAACCTTCAATATCCCAACCTTCAACATTCCAACCTTCAACATCCCAACCTCCAACACCCAACCCTCAACATCCCAACCTTCAACACCCAACCCTCAACATCCCAACCTTCAACACCCAACCTTCAATATCCCAACCTTCAACAAACCAACCTCCAACATCCCAACCTTCAACATCCCAACCTTCAACATCCCAACCTTCAACATCCCAACCTCCAACATCCCAACCTTCAACATCCCAACCTTCAACATCCCAACCTTCAACACCCAACCTTTAACACCCCAACTTTCAACATTCCAACCTTCAACATCCCAACCTTCAACACCCAACCTTCAACATCCCAACCTTCAACACCCAACCTTCAACATCCCAACCCACAACACCCAACCTTCAACATCCCAACCTTCAACATCCCAACCCTCAACATCCCAACCTCCAACATCCCAACCTTCAACACCCAACCTTCAACATCCCAACCTTCAACATTCCAACCTTCAACATCCCAACCTCCAACACCCAACCCTCAACATCCCAACCTTCAACACCCAACCCTCAACATCCCAACCTTCAACATCCCAACCTTCAACATTCCAACCTTTAACAACCAACCTTCAACATCCCAACCTTCAACATTCCAACCTTCAACACCCAACCTTCAATATCCCAACCTTCAACATCCCAACCCACAACACCCAACCTTCAACATCCCAACCTCTAACATCCCAACCTTCAACGTCCCAATCTTCAACATCCCAACCTTCAACACCCAACCCTCAACACCCAACCTTCAATATCCCAATCTTCAACAAACCAACCTTCAACATCCCAACTTTCAACATCCCAACCTTCAACATTCCAACCTTTAACAACCAACCTTTAACATCCCAACCTTCAACATTCCAACTTTCAACATCCCAACCTTCAACATCCCAACCTTCAACATCCCAACCCACAACACCCAACCTTCAACATCCCAACCTTCAACATCCCAACCTTCAACATCCCAACCTTCAACGTCCCAACCTTCAACATCCCAGCCTTCAACATCCCAACCTTCAACATCCCAACCTTCAACATCCCAACCTTAAACATCCCAACTTTCAACATCCCAACCTTCAACATTCCAACCTTCAACATCCCAACCTTCAACGTCCCAACCTTCAACATCCCAGCCTTCAACATCCCAACCTTCAACATCCCAACCTTAAACATCCCAACTTTCAACATCCCAACCTTCAACATCCCAACCTTCAACATCCCAACCTTCAACGTCCCAACCTTCAACATCCCAGCCTTCAACATCCCAACCTTCAACATCCCAACCTTCAACATCCCAACCTTAAACATCCCAACTTTCAACATCCCAACCTTCAACATCCCAACCTTCAACATCCCAACCTTCAACATCCCAACCTTCTACATCTCAATTTTCCAGTTGAGGAGTGAGGGGGCAAAAGGGGGCAAGAAGGAGAAGGAGGGGGGTGGTCCATCCAAGGAAAGTGTGTGGCAGTACTTCGTGAACAAGTGCTCCCACAACCTCCACGTCATCCTCTCCATGTCCCCAGTCTCAGACCTTCTCAGGAATCGATGCAGAAATTTTCCTGGTGGGTGGTTGAGTGCTGGTTTTTTGGTTGGGTGGTTGATTAGTTTTGTTGTTAAATGTTGGGTGGATAGGTTAATTGGTGGTTGGGTGGTTGGCTTGTTGGCTTGTCGGTTCGATGGGTGGTTTGGTGTTTTGGTGGTTGGGTGGGTGCTTAGAATAATTAGTTGTTAAGTGAATTGGTTTATGGGTTAATGGATTGAAGTTTGATGAGTGTTAGAGGTGTTGGGGGAAAGATAGGGCTTTGTTTGGTGGTTTTGACGTTTCAAGTGGGTAGTTGTTGTACTTGTTGGTAAATGGTGGTCTATTTGCTGGCTAGTTGATGGGTTGGGTTGGTGCTGAAATCACAAACCCAACCCATCCATCAGAAAATTTTTCCTCCGCTCCCTTCCTCCTTCTTTTCAAAGCAACAACTCTAACAATAAATCTACCAACGCCCAGGCTCATCAACTCTCAAATCCACCAGCTTCCAAATTCCCCCAACCCACTTATCCCCAACCCACCCACCCTCAAATTCACCCAACTCCACTTATTTTCTCTCTCCTCCAAGGAATGGTGAACAACTGCAACATAGACTGGTTCATGCCGTGGCCTGAACAAGGACTTTATGCTGTTGCGTCTACATTCATATCGCCCGAGGTGGTGCACGCATGCATGCATGATGAATTGATGCATGCATACAGGGATAGATAGATGCATGCATGCGTGATGGATACATGGATGGATAGATGGATGCATGCATGGATAGATGAATGCATGCATGGATGATGGAGGCATGCATGGATAGATAGATGTTCAAAGTGATAGATACAAAACAATTAAAAGGACGAATAGAAAATCATTAAGCAATTTGATGAACTTTTTCTCTTCCTCCTCCTCCTTTTTCTCCTCCTTTTCTTCCTCCTCCTCCTTTTTCTCCTCCTTCTCTTCTTCCTCCTTTTTCTCCTCCTTCTCTTCTTCCTCTTTTTCCTCCTCCTTCTCATTCTTTTCCTCCTCCTCTTCCTCCTCCTTCTCATTCTTTTCCTCCTCCTCTTCCTCCTCCTTCTCATTTCTTTCCTCTTCCTCTTCCTCCTCCTTCTCATTCCTTTCCTCCTCCTCCTCCTCCTCCTCCTCCTCCTCCTCCTCCTCCTCCTCCTCCTCCTCCTCCTCCTCCTCCTCCTTCTCCTCCTCCTCCTCCTCTTCCTCCTCCTCCTCCTCCTCCTCCTCCTCCTCCTCCTCCTCCTCCTCCTCCTCCTCCTCCTCCTCCTCCTCCTCCTCCTCCTCCTCCTCCTTCTCTTCCTCTTCCTTCTCCTCCTCCTCTTTTTCCTCCTATTCTTTCTCCTTCTTCTCTTCTTCTTTTTTCTCTTCTTCATTTTCCTCTTTTTTCTCCTCCTCCTTCTCATCCTCCTCCCCCTCCTTGAAATTTGATGAACTAAGATGTATATATTTCATTGCATCAATAACACACTTACTCACTCAACAATCAACAAATGAGAAAATCATGTCTCAGAACGTCATAGTTTCCAGCCACATGCGTGAAAGCATTGTAGGTCACGTGGTGATGGTACATCAAGCGGTAGGTATTTCCTGCGGGGAGTTCCACACAAGATGGCGTCGCTACAACTACGTAACACCAAAGAATTACCTGGATTACCTCAAAACCTACATCCGGCTGCTGACCCGGAAAGAACACTATGTGCAAGAACAGGTTGGGGCTGAGGAGGGTGAAGGGTTGTGAGAGGTTGTGAGGGGTTGTGAGAGGTTGTGAGGGGTTGTGAGAGGTTGTGGTGAATTGTGGAGAGATTGTAGAGAGCAAACCTTCAGCGGTGACAGCGAAATTTAGTCTCGAAATTTCACGCGGTTTATAACACTATAATGTTCGTATTTGCATTGTATTGTATTTTAGCGAGAAAGTAGAGGTGGTGATGATGGTGGAAAAGAGAATTATTGGTGGTCGTGATGACGAGGGAGAGAGAAACCTTGATGGTGAAGGTGGAGAAGAGAGAAGTGGAGAAAAAGGAAGTGTGGAAGAGAGGGGTGGTGAGAGTGAGTGTGGTGAAAGCAGATGTGAGAATGACAGTGCAAACTTTGGTTGTTCTAGTTCAAAAAACTTTTCAAATTCAATTTCATCAAGATATGCATTCTATGCAAATATTTTCAATTTTTAATTTTTGAATCAAACGACTTGAAAAGTCGCTGATGAAATTGTGAAAAGAAGCTATAAAAGATGAAAACAATTTTTCAAAATATTCTATTTTAATTTATTTTTTAAATTTATTTTATTTTTTAATAAACATATTTTTAATTATTTGAATTTATAATCGTGAAAAACCATTGTTTTTTTTCATTTTGTGTTTGAATGTATGCAGTTTGAGAGGCTGAGTGGTGGGACAAAGAGATTAGTGGAGGCGAGTGAGCAGCTGGCCGTTTTGAACTTGAAGCTTTCTTCGCAGAAGGAGGTGGATGTGGTGGCTTTGGTGGCTGTGGTGACTGTGGTTGTTGTGGTGGATGTGGTGGTTGTGGTGGTTGTGGTGGTTGTGGTGGCTGTAGTGGCTGTGGTGGTTGTGGTAGTTGTGGTGGTTTTAGGAGTTGATAACCTTGGGGTTGACAAGCTTCAATTTACCATTTTTTATTCATCCTTTTCTTTCTTCTTTTTTCTTTCATTAATTATTTTCTTATATATATATTTTTTTCTTTTTTATTTCTTTTTCTCCCTTCTCTTCCTCTTCATTTTCCTCCTTTTCTTCCTTTCCCTTCACCTCCTCCCCCTCTTCCTTTTTCTCTTCACCCTTCTTCTCTTCTTCCTCCTCCTCCTCTTCTTCCTCCTCCTCCTCCTCCTCTTCCTCCTCCTCCTCCTCCTCCTCCTCCTCCTCCTCCTCCTCCTCCTCTTCCTCCTCCTCCTCCTCCTCCTCCTCCTCCTCCTCCTCCTCCTCCTCCTCCTCCTACTCCTCCTCCTCCTCCTTCTTCTTCTCCTCCTTTTCTTCCTCCTTCTCCTCCTTTTCTTCCTCCTTCTTCTCCTCTTCTTCCTCCTTCTTCTCCTTCTTCTATTTTTCCTCTTTTTCCTTTTCCTTCTCTTCCTCCTCTTCCTCCTCCTTCTTCTTCTTCTCTTCCTCCTCCTCCTCCTCCTCCTCCTTCTTCTTCTTCTCTTCCTTCTCCTCCTCCTCCTCCTCCTCCTCCTCCTCCTCCTCCTTCTCCTCCTCCTCCTTCTCCTCCTCCTCCTCCTTTTCCTCCTCCTCCTCCTCCTCCTCCTCCTCCTCCTCCTCCTCCTCTTCCTCCTCTTTCTCTTTCTCCTCCTCCTCTTCCCTCTCCTCCTCCTCTTCCTCCTCTTCCTCCTCCTCCTCCTCCTCCTCCTCCTTCTCCTCCTCCTCCTCCTCCTCCTCCTCCTCCTCCTCCTCCTCCTCCTCCTCCTCCTCCTCCTCCTCTTCCTCCTCCTCCTCCTCCTCCTCCTCTTCTTCTTCCTCCTCCTCCTCTTCTTCCTCCTCCTTCTTCTCTTCCTCCTCCTCCTCCTCCTCCTCCTCTTCCTCCTCCTCCTCCTCCTTTTCCTCCTTTTCTTCCTCCTTCTTCTCCTCTTCTTCCTCCTTCTTCTCCTCCTACTTCTATTTATCCTCTTTTTCCTTTTCCTTCTCTTCCTCCTCTTCCTCCTCTTCCTTCTCTTTCCTTTTCCCTTCCTCCTTCTCTTCCTCCTCTTCCTCTTCCTCCTCCTTCTTCTTCTCTTACTCCTCCTTTTTTTCCTTCTTTTTTTCTTCTTCTTCCTCCTTCTTCTCCCCCTTTTCCTCTTTTTCCTCTTCCTCCTTATCTTACTTATCTTCCTCCTTCTCTTCCTCTTTCTCCTCTTCCTCTTTCTCCTCTTTTTTCTCTTTTTCTTTCTCTTTCTCTTCCTCCTTCTCCTCCTTCTCCTCTTCCTCTCCTTCATCTATTTCCTTTTTTCATTTTCTTTCTCTTCTTTTTTCTTCTTCTTTTATTTTCCCCCTTCCTCTTCTTCCTACTCTTTCTCCTCTTCCTCCTTTTTTTCCTTCTTTTCCTCTTTCTCTTTTTTCTTCTTTTTTTTCCTTCTTTTCTTCCTCCACTTTTTTTTCTCTTTCACTTCTTCCTCTTTCTCCTCCTTCTTTTCTCATTTTTCTCCTCTTCTTTCTTTTCCTCTTCCTCCTCCTTCTTCTCTTCTTTCTTGTCTTCCTCCTCTCCTTCCTCCTTCTCTTCTTCTTTTTCTTCCTCTTTCTCTTCCTCTTTTTCTTCCTCCTTCTCCTCCTCCTCCTCCTCTTCCTCCTCCTCTTTCTCCTCTTCTTCCTTCTCATCCTCCTCTTCTTCCTCTTCCTCCTCCTTTTCCTTCTTCTCTTTTCTTCTTCCTTTTCCTTTTTCCTCTCCTCCTTCTTCTCCCCTTCCTTTTTTCCTCTCTTTCTTTCTCTTCTTCCTTCTTCTCTTCTCCTTCTCCTTATCTCCTTCCTCCTCCTCTTCTTTTTCTTCTTCCTCCTCTTCCTCCTCCTTCTCCTCCTCCTCCTCCTCCTCCTCCTCCTCTTTTTCCTCCTCCTCCTTCTCCTCCTCCTCCTCCTCCTCCTCCTCCTCCTCCTCCTCCTCCTCCTCCTCCTCCTCCTCCTCCTCCTCCTCTTCTTCCTCCTCCTCCTTCCCCTCCTCCTCCTTCTCCTCCTCCTTCTCCTACTCCTTTTTTTCCTCCTATTTTTTCTCTTTTTTTTCTTTTTCCTCCTTCTTCTTTTCTTCTTTCTTTTCTTCTTCTTTTATTCCTCCTCTTTTTCTTCCTCCTTTTCTTCCTCCTTTTCTTCCTTTTCCTTCTCCTCTTTATTCTCTTCCTTTTCTTTTTCCTTCTCTTTTTCTTCCTCCTCTCCCGTTTCCTTTTCCTCTTTCTCCTCCTCCTCCTCTTCCTCCTCCTCTTCCTCCTCCTCCTCCTCTTCTTCTTCCTCCTTCTCCTTTTCTTCTTCCTCCTCCTCCTTCTTCTCTTCCTCTTTCTCCTCTTTCTCCTCTTCTTCCTCCTCCTCCTCCTCCTCTTCTCCTCCTTCTCCTCCTCCTCTTCCTCCTCTTCCTCCTCCTCCTTCCCCTTTTCCTCCTCCTCCTCTGTCTCTTCCTCCTTCTTCTCCTTCTTCTCCTCCTCTTTCTCCTCTTTCTCCTCTTCTTCTTCCTCCTCCTCCTCCTCCTCCTCTTCCTCCTCCTCCTCCTCCTTTTCTCCTTCTTCTCCTTTTCCTCCTCCTCTTTTTCCTTCTCCTCTTCCTTCTCCTCCTCTTTCTCCTCCTCTTCCACACAGGCAGTCAGCAGCAAGAGTGAGGCTTGTGACGGTCTTTTGGACCACATAGCTGCTGGCACTGAAAAGGTGGGCACATATAATTTTTATTATATTTTCACAAATAATATACTTTTAGATTTATTTTTTTCTAATAATTTCTTTGTAGATTTACTTTTTAATTAATGAATTTGTTGTTTAATATTTGTTATCAAAAAAGATCAACAATTTGTGCCACTCTACATTTTTGACATTTCTAATCTTTCAAAACATAAAAACCTTTCTTAAATTTTGGATTTGAGGCGGAGAAACAAAAGAAGTTGGCGGTGATGAAAGGGAAGGAGATTGAAGAGCAGAAAAGCACTATAGAACGGGAGAAGGTCTTTTTTTTCATCTTGTTCTTCTTGTTTCTTTTTTATTTCTTCTCCCTCTATTTCTTTGTTATTATTGTTGTTGTTGTTGTCCTTGTTATTCTTCTTCTTCTTTTTCTTCTTTTTTTTCCTCTTCTCCTTCTTGTTCTTTTTCTTCTTTTCTTTTTTTATATATTCTTTTCATTTTTATTTTTTCTCATTTCTCTTTTCTTTTTTTTTTTTCTCTTTTTTTCATTTTTCCATTTTTTTATCTTTGTTTCTTTTTTTCTTTTTTTTCATTTTTTATTAATTTTTAATTTTAATTTTTTTAATTTTTTTTTTCTTCTCTTTTCTTTTTTGAAATATTATATTAATTTCTTAGTTTTTTAATTTATTCTTTTTTTTTTCTTTATCTCCGCCTCGTCTTCTTCCTCCTCCTTCTTAGAAAGATGCAGAAGAGGTGCTGGCAGAAGCGATGCCTGTCTTGGAGGCAGCCAAGTTGGCTCTGGATGACCTAGATAAAAACTCGGTCACCGAAATCAGGTCAAAACTACATTGGTTCATTTTTATTATTTAAAAGCATTCACTTTTTTCGAATCCTCTAATTTATTTAATCACTCACCCATCCATTCTTCCAATCAATCTTTCACCTACTCATCCACTTTCCCATTCATCCATTCACTCATCTACTGACCTTATCATTCGCCTATTCATTCATCCACTGACCTTATCATTCGCCTATTCATTTATCCACTGACCTTATCATTCGCCTATTCATTCATCCACTGAACTTATCATTCGTCTATTCACTCACCCACTGACCTTATTATTCGCTCATTCCTTTATCCATTTACCCAATCATTTTCTGATTCATTCATCCACTCATCCACTCACTCATTCAACCTTCTCCTTCCCCCAGATCGTTCGCCAAGCCACCACAACCCGTTCAAGCGGTGTGTGAATGCATCGTTGTCTTAAAAGGTTGGTCATTATCACCCTTGTCTCCCCCCCTTCATCACCCCATTACCCCAACCCCCCCCCCCCCCCCCCCATGATTCCAATCTTTTCTCTTCTCCCCCTCTCTCACCAACACCTTCACCACACCAGCATTTAATCCTCGCCCCACTATAACTCCCCTCTTCCACCATAACCCCCTCTTTCACCACAACTTCCCTTTTCCACCATATCTCCCCTTTTTCACCATATCTCTCCTTTTTCACCACAACTTCCCTTTTCCACCCTAACTCCCCTCTTCCACCATAACTCTCCTCCTCCACCATAACTCCCCTCCTCCACCATAACTCCCCTCCTCCACCATAACTCCCCTCCTCCACCATAACTCCCCTCTTCCACCATAACTCCCCTCTTCCACCATAACTCCCCTCTTCCACCATAACTACCCTCCTCCACCATAACTCCCCTCCTCCACCATAACTCCCCTCCTCCACCATAACTCCCCTCTTCCACCATAACTCCCCTCTTCCACCATAACTCCCCTCTTCCACCATAACTACCCTCTTCCCCATAACTCCCTCCTCCACCATAACTCCATTCTTCAACCATAATTCTCTTCTTCCTCCATAAATCTCAGTTTCCACCATAGCCTTTCCAGCACCTTCTATTCATTTCTCACTGCTCCATCACCCGCTTCAGCTTCTTTTTTCACCATTGTCAAACCGTTCTTTGTCTCTTTCCTCCTATATCTCGTTTTTCAAACATCCCCTTTCTCCTACTTCCACCTCATTACATTTCTTTTTTCACTAGCTCAATCCAACCCACTCATTCTTATCTATCACATTCCTTATCGACCTACCCCATCCATCCCTTCATCCAACCATCCGGCCATCCATCTATCCACTCATCCATCCATTCATTCAGCCATCTCATCCCACATCCACACACCCATTCATCTATTCATCCATGCAATTCATTCCAACCCTTTGTCTTACCATTCATCCGTTTATCCACCCATCTATTTATTCATCTATCTATCCATTTATCCATCTATCTATTTATCCGTCCACCTATTCAGTTATCCATTTATCCATCCATCCATCTATTTACTTATCTGTTTATCTATCCATTTAATCATTCATTTATTTATCCATTTATCCATCCATCTATTCTTCATCCATCCAACCAGTTTTCCACTTATCCATCCGTCCATTCATCATCCATCCATCCATCCATCCATCCATCCATCCATCCATCCAGGCATAAAGGAGGTAAGTTGGAAAAGTGCCAGGGCGATGATGACCGATGTGAACTTCATCAAGTCCCTCAAGGAAATCAACGCCGATTCGATCCCTTTCAAACAGGTAGTATTGGCTGCGAGAAAAATCGAAATATCAGAATATTGAATAGAAAACTGGGAATTTGAACTTCTGAAGTTGAAAACTTGAAATTGAAAAGTGGAAATTTAAAATCGGAATTTAGTGGATTGAAATATCGAAATATTGGATATTGCCGTCAACATATCGAAAACCGGCATATCGAAAGTTGAAAATACATCAGAATTTTCAATGAATATATTTGAAAATTCCGTATAATTAAATTTTACGCTTATCATCGCTCATACCACCTTCCATTCAATCACCTTCCATTCAATCACCTTCCATTCAACCACCTTCCATTCAACCACCTTCCATTCAACCGACTTCCATTCAACCACCTTCCATTCAACCACCTTCCATTCAACCACCTTCTATTCAACCACCTTCCATTCAACCACCTTCCATTCAACCACCTTCCATTCAACCACCTTCCATTCAACCACCTTCCATTCAATCACCTTCCATTCAACCACCTTCCATTCAACCACCTTCTATTCAATCACCTTCCATTCAACCACCTTCCATTCAACCACCTTCTATTCAACCACCTTCCATTCAACCACCTTCCATTCAATCACCTTCCATTCAACCACCTTCCATTCAACCACCTTCCATTCAACCACCTTCCATTCAACCACCTTCCATTCAACCACCTTCTATTCAATCACCTTCCATTCAACCACCTTCCATTCAATCACCTTCCATTCAACCACCTTCCATTCAACCACCTTCCATTCAATCACCTTCCATTCAACCACCTTCCATTCAACCACCTTCCATTCAACCACCTTCCATTCAACCACCTTCCATTCAACCACCTTCCATTCAACCACCTTCAATTCAATCACCTTCCATTCAACCACCTTCCATTCAACCACCTTCCATTCAACCACCTTCCATTCAACCACCTTCTATTCAATCACCTTCCATTCAACCACCTTCCATTCAACCACCTTCTAATCAACCACCTTCTATTCAACCACCTTCCATTCAACCACCTTCCATTCAACCACCTTCCATTCAATCACCTTTCATTCAACCACCTTCCATTCAACCACCTTCCATTTAACCACATTCCATTCAACCACCTTCCATTCAACCACCTTCCATTCAACCACCTTCCATTCAACCACCTTCTATTCAATCACCTTCCATTCAACCACCTTCCATTCAACCACCTTCCATTCAATCACCTTCCATTCAACCACCTTCCATTCAACCACCTTCTATTCAACCACCTTCTATTCAACCACCTTTCATTCAACCACCTTCCCTTCAACCACCTTCTATTCAACCACCTTCTATTCAATCACCTTCCATTCAACCACCTTCCATTCAACCACCTTCCATTCAACCACCTTCCATTCAACCACCTTCCATTCAACCACCTTCCATTCAACCACCTTCCATTCAATCACCTTCCATTCAACCACCTTCCATTCAACCACCTTCTATTCAACCACCTTCCATTCAACCACCTTCCATTCAACCACCTTCTATTCAACCACCTTCCATTCAACCACCTTCCATTCAACCACCTTCCATTCAACCACCTTCTATTCAACCACTTTCCATTCAACCACCTTCCATTCAACCACCTTCCATTCAACCACCTTCCATTCAACCACCTTCCATTCAACCACTTTCCATTCAACCACCTTCTATTCAACCACCTTCCATTCAATCACTTTCCATTCAACCACCTTCCATTCAACCACCTTCCATTCAACCACCTTCCATTCAACCACCTTCCATTCAACCACCTTCCATTCAACCACCTTCTATTCAACCACCTTCCATTCAATCACCTTCCATTCAACCACCTTCCATTCAACCACCTTCCATTCAACCACTTTCCATTCAATCACCTTCCATTCAACCACCTTCCATTCAACCACCTTCCATTCAATCACCTTCCATTCAACCACCTTCCATTCAACCACCTTCCATTCAATCACCTTCCATTCAACCACCTTCCATTCAACCACCTTCCATTCAACCACCTTCCATTCAACCACCTTCCATTCAACCACCTTCCATTCAACCACCTTCAATTCAATCACCTTCCATTCAACCACCTTCCATTCAACCACCTTCCATTCAACCACCTTCCATTCAACCACCTTCTATTCAATCACCTTCCATTCAACCACCTTCCATTCAACCACCTTCTATTCAACCACCTTCTATTCAACCACCTTCCATTCAACCACCTTCCATTCAACCACCTTCCATTCAATCACCTTTCATTCAACCACCTTCCATTCAACCACCTTCCATATAACCACCTTCCATTCAACCACCTTCCATTCAACCACCTTCCATTCAACCACCTTCCATTCAACCACCTTCTATTCAATCACCTTCCATTCAACCACCTTCCATTCAACCACCTTCCATTCAATCACCTTCCATTCAACCACCTTCCATTCAACCACCTTCTATTCAACCACCTTCTATTCAACCACCTTTCATTCAACCACCTTCCCTTCAACCACCTTCTATTCAACCACCTTCTATTCAATCACCTTCCATTCAACCACCTTCCATTCAACCACCTTCCATTCAACCACCTTCCATTCAACCACCTTCCATTCAACCACCTTCCATTCAACCACCTTCCATTCAATCACCTTCCATTCAACCACCTTCCATTCAACCACCTTCTATTCAACCACCTTCCATTCAACCACCTTCCATTCAACCACCTTCTATTCAACCACCTTCCATTCAACCACCTTCCATTCAACCACCTTCCATTCAACCACCTTCTATTCAACCACCTTCCATTCAACCACCTTCCATTCAACCACTTTCCATTCAACCACCTTCCATTCAACCACCTTCCATTCAACCACCTTCCATTCAACCACCTTCTATTCAACCACCTTCCATTCAATCACTTTCCATTCAACCACCTTCCATTCAAACACCTTCCATTCAACCACCTTCCATTCAACCACCTTCCATTCAACCACCTTCCATTCAACCACCTTCTATTCAACCACCTTCCATTCAATCACTTTCCATTCAACCACCTTCCATTCAACCACCTTCCATTCAACCACCTTCCATTCAACCACCTTCCATTCAACCACCTTCCATTCAACCACCTTCTATTCAACCACCTTCCATTCAATCACCTTCCATTCAACCACCTTCCATTCAACCACCTTCCATTCAACCACTTTCCATTCAATCACCTTCCATTCAACCACCTTCCATTCAACCACCTTCCATTCAATCACCTTCCATTCAACCACCTTCCATTCAACCACCTTCCATTCAATCACCTTCCATTCAACCACCTTCCATTCAACCACCTTCCATTCAACCACCTTCCATTCAACCACCTTCCATTCAACCACCTTCCATTCAACCACCTTCAATTCAATCACCTTCCATTCAACCACCTTCCATTCAACCACCTTCCATTCAACCACCTTCCATTCAACCACCTTCTATTCAATCACCTTCCATTCAACCACCTTCCATTCAACCACCTTCTATTCAACCACCTTCTATTCAACCACCTTCCATTCAACCACCTTCCATTCAACCACCTTCCATTCAATCACCTTTCATTCAACCACCTTCCATTCAACCACCTTCCATTTAACCACCTTCCATTCAACCACCTTCCATTCAACCACCTTCCATTCAACCACCTTCCATTCAACCACCTTCTATTCAATCACCTTCCATTCAACCACCTTCCATTCAACCACCTTCCATTCAATCACCTTCCATTCAACCACCTTCCATTCAACCACCTTCTATTCAACCACCTTCTATTCAACCACCTTTCATTCAACCACCTTCCCTTCAACCACCTTCTATTCAACCACCTTCTATTCAATCACCTTCCATTCAACCACCTTCCATTCAACCACCTTCCATTCAACCACCTTCCATTCAACCACCTTCCATTCAACCACCTTCCATTCAACCACCTTCCATTCAATCACCTTCCATTCAACCACCTTCCATTCAACCACCTTCCATTCAACCACCTTCTATTCAACCACCTTCCATTCAACCACCTTCCATTCAACCACCTTCCATTCAACCACCTTCCATTCAACCACCTTCCATTCAACCACCTTCTATTCAATCACCTTCCATTCAACCACCTTCCATTCAACCACCTTCCATTCAATCACCTTCCATTCAACCACCTTCCATTCAACCACCTTCTATTCAACCACCTTCTATTCAACCACCTTTCATTCAACCACCTTCCCTTCAACCACCTTCTATTCAACCACCTTCTATTCAATCACCTTCCATTCAACCACCTTCCATTCAACCACCTTCCATTCAACCACCTTCCATTCAACCACCTTCCATTCAACCACCTTCCATTCAACCACCTTCCATTCAATCACCTTCCATTCAACCACCTTCCATTCAACCACCTTCTATTCAACCACCTTCCATTCAACCACCTTCCATTCAACCACCTTCTATTCAACCACCTTCCATTCAACCACCTTCCATTCAACCACCTTCCATTCAACCACCTTCTATTCAACCACTTTCCATTCAACCACCTTCCATTCAACCACCTTCCATTCAACCACCTTCCATTCAACCACCTTCCATTCAACCACCTTCCATTCAACCACCTTCTATTCAACCACCTTCCATTCAATCACTTTCCATTCAACCACCTTCCATTCAACCACCTTCCATTCAACCACCTTCCATTCAACCACCTTCCATTCAACCACCTTCCATTCAACCACCTTCTATTCAACCACCTTCCATTCAATCACCTTCCATTCAACCACCTTCCATTCAACCACCTTCCATTCAACCACTTTCCATTCAATCACCTTCCATTCAACCACCTTCCATTCAACCACCTTCCATTCAATCACCTTCCATTCAACCACCTTCCATTCAACCACCTTCCATTCAATCACCTTCCATTCAACCACCTTCCATTCAACCACCTTCCATTCAACCACCTTCCATTCAACCACCTTCCATTCAACCACCTTCCATTCAACCACCTTCAATTCAATCACCTTCCATTCAACCACCTTCCATTCAACCACCTTCCATTCAACCACCTTCCATTCAACCACCTTCTATTCAATCACCTTCCATTCAACCACCTTCCATTCAACCACCTTCTATTCAACCACCTTCTATTCAACCACCTTCCATTCAACCACCTTCCATTCAACCACCTTCCATTCAATCACCTTTCATTCAACCACCTTCCATTCAACCACCTTCCATATAACCACCTTCCATTCAACCACCTTCCATTCAACCACCTTCCATTCAACCACCTTCCATTCAACCACCTTCTATTCAATCACCTTCCATTCAACCACCTTCCATTCAACCACCTTCCATTCAATCACCTTCCATTCAACCACCTTCCATTCAACCACCTTCTATTCAACCACCTTCTATTCAACCACCTTTCATTCAACCACCTTCCCTTCAACCACCTTCTATTCAACCACCTTCTATTCAATCACCTTCCATTCAACCACCTTCCATTCAACCACCTTCCATTCAACCACCTTCCATTCAACCACCTTCCATTCAACCACCTTCCATTCAACCACCTTCCATTCAATCACCTTCCATTCAACCACCTTCCATTCAACCACCTTCTATTCAACCACCTTCCATTCAACCACCTTCCATTCAACCACCTTCTATTCAACCACCTTCCATTCAACCACCTTCCATTCAACCACCTTCCATTCAACCACCTTCTATTCAACCACCTTCCATTCAACCACCTTCCATTCAACCACTTTCCATTCAACCACCTTCCATTCAACCACCTTCCATTCAACCACCTTCCATTCAACCACCTTCTATTCAACCACCTTCCATTCAATCACTTTCCATTCAACCACCTTCCATTCAAACACCTTCCATTCAACCACCTTCCATTCAACCACCTTCCATTCAACCACCTTCCATTCAACCACCTTCTATTCAACCACCTTCCATTCAATCACTTTCCATTCAACCACCTTCCATTCAACCACCTTCCATTCAACCACCTTCCATTCAACCACCTTCCATTCAACCACCTTCCATTCAACCACCTTCTATTCAACCACCTTCCATTCAATCACCTTCCATTCAACCACCTTCCATTCAACCACCTTCCATTCAACCACTTTCCATTCAATCACCTTCCATTCAACCACCTTCCATTCAACCACCTTCCATTCAATCACCTTCCATTCAACCACCTTCCATTCAACCACCTTCCATTCAATCACCTTCCATTCAACCACCTTCCATTCAACCACCTTCCATTCAACCACCTTCCATTCAACCACCTTCCATTCAACCACCTTCCATTCAACCACCTTCAATTCAATCACCTTCCATTCAACCACCTTCCATTCAACCACCTTCCATTCAACCACCTTCCATTCAACCACCTTCTATTCAATCACCTTCCATTCAACCACCTTCCATTCAACCACCTTCTATTCAACCACCTTCTATTCAACCACCTTCCATTCAACCACCTTCCATTCAACCACCTTCCATTCAATCACCTTTCATTCAACCACCTTCCATTCAACCACCTTCCATTTAACCACCTTCCATTCAACCACCTTCCATTCAACCACCTTCCATTCAACCACCTTCCATTCAACCACCTTCTATTCAATCACCTTCCATTCAACCACCTTCCATTCAACCACCTTCCATTCAATCACCTTCCATTCAACCACCTTCCATTCAACCACCTTCTATTCAACCACCTTCTATTCAACCACCTTTCATTCAACCACCTTCCCTTCAACCACCTTCTATTCAACCACCTTCTATTCAATCACCTTCCATTCAACCACCTTCCATTCAACCACCTTCCATTCAACCACCTTCCATTCAACCACCTTCCATTCAACCACCTTCCATTCAACCACCTTCCATTCAATCACCTTCCATTCAACCACCTTCCATTCAACCACCTTCTATTCAACCACCTTCCATTCAACCACCTTCCATTCAACCACCTTCTATTCAACCACCTTCCATTCAACCACCTTCCATTCAACCACCTTCCATTCAACCACCTTCTATTCAACCACCTTCCATTCAACCACCTTCCATTCAACCACCTTCCATTCAACCACCTTCCATTCAACCACCTTCCATTCAACCACCTTCCATTCAACCACCTTCTATTCAACCACCTTCCATTCAATCACTTTCCATTCAACCACCTTCCATTCAAACACCTTCCATTCAACCACCTTCCATTCAACCACCTTCCATTCAACCACCTTCCATTCAACCACCTTCTATTCAACCACCTTCCATTCAATCACCTTCCATTCAACCACCTTCCATTCAACCACCTTCCATTCAACCACTTTCCATTCAATCACCTTCCATTCAACCACCTTCCATTCAACCACCTTCCATTCAATCACCTTCCATTCAACCACCTTCCATTCAACCACCTTCCATTCAATCACCTTCCATTCAACCACCTTCTATTCAATCACCTTCCATTCAACCACCTTCCATTCAACCACCTTCCATTCAACCACCTTCTATTCAATCACCTTCCATTCAACCACCTTCGATTCAACCACCTTCCATTCAACCACTTTCCATTCAACCACCTTCCATTCAACCACCTTCCATTCAACCACCTTCCATTCAACCACCTTCCATTCAACAACCTTCTATTCAATCACCTTCCATTCAACCACCTTCCATACAACCACCTTCTATTCAACCACCTTCTATTCAACCACCTTCCATTCAACCACCTTCCATTCAACCACCTTCCATTCAATCACCTTTCATTCAACCACCTTCTATTCAACCACCTTCTATTCAACCACCTTCCATTTAATCACCTTTCATTCAACCACCTTCCATTCAACCCCTCTCCATTCAACCACCTTCCATTCAACCACCTTCTATTCAATCACCTTCCATTCAACCACCTTCCATTCAACCACCTTCCATTCAATCACCTTCCATTCAACCACCTTCCATTCAACCACCTTCTATTCAACCACTTTCCATTCAACCACCTTCCATTCAACCACCTTCTATTCAACCACCTTCTATTCAATCACCTTCCATTCAACCACCTTCCCTTCAACCACCTTCTATTCAACCACCTTCCATTAAAACACCTTCCATTCAACCACCTTCTATTCAACCACCTTCTATTCAATCACCTTCCATTCAACCACCTTCCATTCACCCACCTTCCATTCAACCACCTTCCATTCAATCACCTTCCATTCAACCACCTTCCATTCAACCACCTTCCATTCAACCACCTTCCATTCAACCACCTTCCATTCAACCACCTTCCATTCAACCACCTTCCATTCAACCACCTTCCATTCAACCACCTTCTATTCAACCATTTTCCATTCAACCACCTTCCATTCAATCACCTTCCATTCAATCACCTTCCATTCAACCACCTTCCATTCAACCACCTTCCATTCAACCACCTTCCATTCAACCACCTTCCATTCAACCACCTTCTATTCAACCACCTTTCATTCAATCACCTTCCATTCAACCACCTTCCATTCAACCACCTTCCATTCAACCACCTTCTATTCAACCACCTTCCGTTCAAGCACCTTCTATTCAATCACCTTCCATTCAAACACCTTCCGTTCAACCACCTTCCATTCAACCACCTTCTATTCAATCACCTTCCATTCAACCACCTTCCAATTAACCACCTTCCATTCAACCACCTTCTATTCAACCACCTTCCATTCAACCACCTTCCATTCAACCACCTTCTATTCAACCACCTTCCATTCAACCACCTTCCATTCAACCACCTTCCATTCAACCACCTTCCATTCAACCACCTTCCATTCAACCACCTTCTATTCAACCACCTTCCATTCAATCACCTTCAATTCAACCACCTTCCATTCAACCACCTTCCATTCAACCACCTTCCATTCAACCACCTTCCATTCAATCACCTTTCATTCAACCACCTTCCATTCAATCACCTTCCATTCAACCACCTTCCATTTAACCACCTTCCATTCAACCACCTTTCATTCAATCACCTTCCATTCAACCACCTTCCATTCAACCACCTTCCATTCAACCACCTTCTATTCAACCACCTTCCGTTCAAGCACCTTCTATTCAATCACCTTCCATTCAAACACCTTCCGTTCAACCACCTTCCATTCAACCACCTTCTATTCAATCACCTTCCATTCAACCACCTTCCAATTAACCACCTTCCATTCAACCACCTTCTATTCAACCACCTTCCATTCAACCACCTTCCATTCAACCACCTTCTATTCAACCACCTTCCATTCAACCACCTTCCATTCAACCACCTTCCATTCAACCACCTTCCATTCAACCACCTTCCATTCAACCACCTTCTATTCAACCACCTTCCATTCAATCACCTTCAATTCAACCACCTTCCATTCAACCACCTTCCATTCAACCACCTTCCATTCAACCACCTTCCATTCAATCACCTTTCATTCAACCACCTTCCATTCAATCACCTTCCATTCAACCACCTTCCATTTAACCACCTTCCATTCAACCACCTTCCATTCAACCACCTTCTATTCAATCACCTTCCATTCAACCACCTTCCATTCAACCACCTTCCATTCAACCACTTTCCATTCAACCACCTTCCATTCAACCACCTTCCATTCAACCACCTTCCATTCAACCACCTTCTATTCAATCACCTTCCATTCAACCACCTTCTATTCAACCACCTTTTATTCAACCACATTCTATTCAACCACCTTCCATTCAACCACCTTCCATTCAATCACCTTTCATTAAACCACCTTCTATTCAACCACCTTCCATTCAACCACCTTCCATTTAACCCTCTTCCATTCAACCACCTTCCATTCAACCACCTTCCATTCAACCACCTTCCATTCAACCAACTTCTATTCAATCACCTTCCATTCAACCACCTTCCATTCAACCACCTTCCATTCAATCACCTTCCATTCAACCACCTTCCATTCAACCACCTTCTATTCAAACACCTTCCATTCAACCACCTTCCATTCAACCACCTTCTATTCAACCACCTTCTATTCAATCACCTTCCATTCAACCACCTTCCATTCAACCACCTTCTATTCAACCACCTTTCATTCAACCACCTTCTATTTAATCACCTTCTATTCAACCACCTTCTATTCAATCACCTTCCATTCAACCACCTTCCATTCAACCACCTTCCATTCAACAACCTTCCATTCAACCACCTTCCATTCAACCACCTTCCATTCAACCACCTTCTATTCAATCACCTTCCATTCAACCACCTTCCATTCAACCACCTTCCATTCAATCATCTTCCATTCAACCACCTTCCATTCAACCACCTTCTATTTAACCACCTTCTATTCAACCACCTTTCATTCAACCACCTTCCCTTCAACCACCTTCTATTCAACCAACTTCTATTCAATCATCATCCATTCAACCACCTTCCATTCAACCACCTTCCATTCAACCACCTTCCATTCAACCACCTTTTATTCAACCACCTTCTATTCAACCACCTTCCATTCAATCACCTTCAATTCAACCACCTTCCATTCAACCACCTTCCATTCAACCACCTTCCATTCAACCACCTTCCATTCAATCACCTTTCATTCAACCACCTTCCATTCAATCACCTTCCATTCAACCACCTTCCATTCAACCACCTTCCATTCAACCACCTTCCATTCAACCACCTTCTATTCAATCACCTTCCATTCAACCACCTTCCATTCAACCACCTTCCATTCAACCACTTTCCATTCAACCACCTTCCATTCAACCACCTTCCATTCAACCACCTTCCATTCAACCACCTTCTATTCAATCACCTTCCATTCAACCACCTTCTATTCAACCACCTTTTATTCAACCACATTCTATTCAACCACCTTCCATTCAACCACCTTCCATTCAATCACCTTTCATTAAACCACCTTCTATTCAACCACCTTCCATTCAACCACCTTCCATTTAACCCTCTTCCATTCACCCACCTTCCATTCAACCACCTTCCATTCAATCACCTTCCATTCAACCACCTTCCATTCAACCACCTTCCATTCAACCACCTTCCATTCAACCACCTTCCATTCAACCACCTTCCATTCAACCACCTTCCATTCAACCACCTTCCATTCAACCACCTTCTATTCAACCATTTTCCATTCAACCACCTTCCATTCAATCACCTTACATTCAATCACCTTCCATTCAACCACCTTCCATTCAACCACCTTCCATTCAACCACCTTCCATTCAACCACCTTCCATTCAACCACCTTCTATTCAACCACCTTTCATTCAATCACCTTCCATTCAACCACCTTCCATTCAACCACCTTCCATTCAACCACCTTCTATTCAACCACCTTCCGTTCAAGCACCTTCTATTCAATCACCTTCCATTCAAACACCTTCCGTTCAACCACCTTCCATTCAACCACCTTCTATTCAATCACCTTCCATTCAACCACCTTCCAATTAACCACCTTCCATTCAACCACCTTCTATTCAACCACCTTCCATTCAACCACCTTCCATTCAACCACCTTCTATTCAACCACCTTCCATTCAACCACCTTCCATTCAACCACCTTCCATTCAACCACCTTCCATTCAACCACCTTCCATTCAACCACCTTCTATTCAACCACCTTCCATTCAATCACCTTCAATTCAACCACCTTCCATTCAACCACCTTCCATTCAACCACCTTCCATTCAACCACCTTCCATTCAATCACCTTTCATTCAACCACCTTCCATTCAATCACCTTCCATTCAACCACCTTCCATTCAACCACCTTCCATTCAACCACCTTCCATTCAACCACCTTCTATTCAATCACCTTCCATTCAACCACCTTCCATTCAACCACCTTCCATTCAACCACTTTCCATTCAACCACCTTCCATTCAACCACCTTCCATTCAACCACCTTCCATTCAACCACCTTCTATTCAATCACCTTCCATTCAACCACCTTCTATTCAACCACCTTTTATTCAACCACATTCTATTCAACCACCTTCCATTCAACCACCTTCCATTCAATCACCTTTCATTAAACCACCTTCTATTCAACCACCTTCCATTCAACCACCTTCCATTTAACCCTCTTCCATTCAACCACCTTCCATTCAACCACCTTCCATTCAACCACCTTCCATTCAACCAACTTCTATTCAATCACCTTCCATTCAACCACCTTCCATTCAACCACCTTCCATTCAATCACCTTCCATTCAACCACCTTCCATTCAACCACCTTCTATTCAAACACCTTCCATTCAACCACCTTCCATTCAACCACCTTCTATTCAACCACCTTCTATTCAATCACCTTCCATTCAACCACCTTCCATTCAACCACCTTCTATTCAACCACCTTTCATTCAACCACCTTCTATTTAATCACCTTCTATTCAACCACCTTCTATTCAATCACCTTCCATTCAACCACCTTCCATTCAACCACCTTCCATTCAACAACCTTCCATTCAACCACCTTCCATTCAACCACCTTCCATTCAACCACCTTCTATTCAATCACCTTCCATTCAACCACCTTCCATTCAACCACCTTCCATTCAATCATCTTCCATTCAACCACCTTCCATTCAACCACCTTCTATTTAACCACCTTCTATTCAACCACCTTTCATTCAACCACCTTCCCTTCAACCACCTTCTATTCAACCAACTTCTATTCAATCATCATCCATTCAACCACCTTCCATTCAACCACCTTCCATTCAACCACCTTCCATTCAACCACCTTTTATTCAACCACCTTCTATTCAACCACCTTCCATTCAATCACCTTCAATTCAACCACCTTCCATTCAACCACCTTCCATTCAACCACCTTCCATTCAACCACCTTCCATTCAATCACCTTTCATTCAACCACCTTCCATTCAATCACCTTCCATTCAACCACCTTCCATTCAACCACCTTCCATTCAACCACCTTCCATTCAACCACCTTCTATTCAATCACCTTCCATTCAACCACCTTCCATTCAACCACCTTCCATTCAACCACTTTCCATTCAACCACCTTCCATTCAACCACCTTCCATTCAACCACCTTCCATTCAACCACCTTCTATTCAATCACCTTCCATTCAACCACCTTCTATTCAACCACCTTTTATTCAACCACATTCTATTCAACCACCTTCCATTCAACCACCTTCCATTCAATCACCTTTCATTAAACCACCTTCTATTCAACCACCTTCCATTCAACCACCTTCCATTTAACCCTCTTCCATTCAACCACCTTCCATTCAACCACCTTCCATTCAACCACCTTCCATTCAACCAACTTCTATTCAATCACCTTCCATTCAACCACTTTCCATTCAACCACCTTCCATTCAATCACCTTCCATTCAACCACCTTCCATTCAACCACCTTCTATTCAAACACCTTCCATTCAACCACCTTCCATTCAACCACCTTCTATTCAACCACCTTCTATTCAATCACCTTCCATTCAACCACCTTCCATTCAACCACCTTCTATTCAACCACCTTTCATTCAACCACCTTCTATTTAATCACCTTCTATTCAACCACCTTCTATTCAATCACCTTCCATTCAACCACCTTCCATTCAACCACCTTCCATTCAACAACCTTCCATTCAACCACCTTCCATTCAACCACCTTCCATTCAACCACCTTCCATTCAACCACCTTCTATTCAATCACCTTCCATTCAACCACCTTCCATTCAACCACCTTCCATTCAATCACCTTCCATTCAACCACCTTCCATTCAACCACCTTCTATTTAACCACCTTCTATTCAACCACCTTTCATTCAACCACCTTCCCTTCAACCACCTTCTATTCAACCACCTTCTATTCAACCACCTTCTATTCAATCATCTTCCATTCAACCACCTTCCATTCAACCACCTTCCATTCAACCACCTTCCATTCAACCACCTTCCATTCAATCACCTTCCATTCAACCACCTTCCAATCAACCACCTTCCATTCAACCACCTTCCATTCAACCACCTTCCATTCAACCACCTTCCATTCAATCACCTTCCATTCAACCACCTTCCATTCAACCACCTTCCATTCAACCACCTTCCATTCAACCACCCTCTATTCAATCACCTTCCACATAACCACCTTCCATTCAACCACCTTCTATTCAACCACCTCCTATTCAACCACCTTCCATTCAACCACCTTCTATTCAACCACCTTCCATTCAATCACCTTTCATTCAACCACCTTCCATTCAACCACCTTCCATTTAACCACCTTCCATTCAACCACCTTCCATTTAACCACCTTCTATTCAATCACCTTCCATTCAACCACCTTCCATTCAACCACCTTCCATTCAATCACCTTCCATTCAACCACCTTCCATTCAACCACCTTTTATTCAACCACCTTCTATTCAACCACCTTTCATTCAACCACCTTCCCTTCAACCACCTTCTATTCAACCACCTTCTATTCAATCACTTTCCATTCAACCACCTTCCATTCAACCACCTTCCATTCAACCACCTTCCATTCAACCACCTTCCATTCAACCACCTTCCATTCAACCACCTTCCATTCAACCACCTTCCATTCAATCACCTTCCATTCAACCACCTTCCATTCAACTACTTTCCATTCAACCACCTTCCATTCAACCACCTTCCATTCAACCACCTTCCAATCAACCACCTTCCATTCAACCACCTTCCATTCAACCACCTTCCATTCAACCACCTTCCATTCAATCACCTTCCATTCAACCACCTTCCATTCAACCACCTTCCATTCAACCACCTTCTATTCAACCACCTTCCATTCAACCACCTTCTATTCAACCACCTTCCATTCAATCACTTTCCATTCAACCACCTTCCATTCAACCACCTTCCATTCAACCACCTTCCATTCAACCACCTTCCATTCAACCACCTTCCATTCAACCACCTTCCATTCAACCACCTTCTATTCAACCACCTTCAATTCAATCACCTTCCATTCAACCACCTTCCATCCAACCACCTTCCATCCAACCACCTTCCATTCAATCACCTTCCATTCAACCACCTTCCATTCAACCACCTTCCATTCAACCACCTTCCATTCAACCACCTTCCATTCAACCAATTTCCATTCAACCACCTTCTATTCAACCACCGTCCATTCAATCACCTTCTATTCAACCACCTTCCATTCAACCACCTTCCATTCAACCACCTTCCATTCAATCACCTTCCATTCAACCACCTTCTATTCAATCACCTTTCATCCAACCACCTTCCATTCAACCACCTTCCATTCAACCACCTTCTATTCAATCACCTTCCATTCAACCACCTTCCATTCAACCACCTTCCATTCAACCACTTTCCATTCAACCACCTTCCATTCAACCACCTTCCATTCAACCACCTTCCATTCAACCACCTTCCATTCAAACACCTTCTATTCAATCACCTTCCATTCAACCACCTTCCATTCAACCACCTTCTATTCAACCACCTTCTATTCAACCACCTTCCATTCAACCACCTTCCATTCAACCACCTTCCATTCAATCACCTTTCATTCAACCACCATCTATTCAACCACCTTCCATTCAACCACCTTCCATTTAATCACATTTCATTCAACCACCTTCCATTCAACCACCTTCCATTCAACCACCTTCCATTCAACCACCTTCCATTCAACCACCTTCTATTCAATCACCTTCCATTCAACCACCTTCCATTCAACCACCTTCTATTCAACCACTTTCCATTCAACCACCTTCCATTTAACCACCTTCTATTCAACCACCTTCTATCAAATCACCTTCCATTCAACCACCTTCCCTTCAAACACCTTCTATTCAACCACCTTTCATTCAACCACCTTCCATTCAACCACCTTCTATTCAACCACCTTCTATTCAACCACCTTCCATTCAACCACCTTCTATTCAATCACCTTTCATTCAACCACCTTCCATTCAACCACCTTCCATTCAACCACCTTCCATTCAACCACCTTCCATTCAACCACCTTCCATTCAACCAACTTCCATTCAACCACCTTCTATTCAACCACCTTCCATTAAACCACCTTCCATTCAACCACCTTCTATTCAACCACATTCTATTCAATCACCTTCCATTCAACCACCTTCTATTCAACCACCTTCTATTCAACCACCTTTCATTCAACCACCTTCCATTCAACCACCTTCTATTCAACCACCTTCTATTCAATCACCTTCCATTCAATCACCTTTTATTAAACCACCTTCTATTCAACCACCTTCCATTCAACCACCTTCCATTTAACCCTCTTCCATTCAACCACCTTCCATTCAACCACCTTCCATTCAACCACCTTCCATTCAACCACCTTCTATTCAATCACCTTCCATTCAACCACCTTCCATTCAACCACCTTCCATTCAATCACCTTCCATTCAACCACCTTCCATTCAACCACCTTCTATTCAAACACCTTCCATTCAACCACCTTCCATTCAACCACTTTCTATTCAACCACCTTCTATTCAATCACCTTCCATTCAACCACCTTCCATTCAACCACCTTCTATTCAACCACCTTTCATTCAACCACTTTCCATTCAACCACCTTCTATTCAACCACCTTCTATTCAATCACCTTCCATTCAACCACCTTCCATTCAACCACCTTCCATTCAACAACCTTCCATTCAACCACCTTCCATTCAACCACCTTCCATTCAACCACCTTCCATTAAACCACCTTCCATTCAATCACCTTCCATTCAACCACCTTCCATTCAACCACCTTCCCTTCAACCACCTTCCATTCAACCACCTTCCATTCAACCACCTTCCATTCAACCACCTTCCATTCAACCACCTTCCATTCAACCACCTTCCATTCAACCACCTTCCATTCAACCACCTTCCATTCAACCACCTTCCATTCAATCACCTTCCATTCAACCACCTTCCATTCAACCACCTTCCATTCAACCACCTTCCATTCAACCACCTTCCATTCAACCACCTTCTATTCAACCATTTTCCATTCAACCACCTTCTATTCAATCACCTTCCATTCAATCACCTTCCATTCAACCACCTTCCATTCAACCACCTTCCATTCAACCACCTTCCATTCAACCACCTTCTATTCAATCACCTTCCATTCAACCACCTTCCATTCAACCACCTTCCATTCAACCAACTTCCATTCAACCACCTTCTGTTCAACCACCTTCCATTAAACCACCTTCCATTCAACCACCTTCTATTCAACCACATTCTATTCAATCACCTTCCATTCAACCACC
Source organism: Branchellion lobata (assembly GCA_947562095.1). Classification (NCBI taxonomy): domain Eukaryota; kingdom Metazoa; phylum Annelida; class Clitellata; order Hirudinida; family Piscicolidae; genus Branchellion; species Branchellion lobata. The sequence goes on from OX387260.1 coordinate 2,598,293, forward strand.
TTCTATTCAACCACCTTCTATTCAACCACCTTTCATTCAACCACCTTCCATTCAACCACCTTCTATTCAACCACCTTCTATTCAATCACCTTCCATTCAACCACCTTCCATTCAACCACCTTCCATTCAACCACCTTCCATTAAACCACCTTCCATTCAACCACCTTCCATTCAATCACCTTCTATTCAACCACCTTCTATTCAACCACCTTCCATTCAACCACCTTCCATTCAACCACCTTCCATTCAACCACCTTCCATTCAACCACCTTCCATTCAACCACCTTCCATTCAACCACCTTCCATTCAACCACCTTCCATTCAACCATTTTCCATTCAACCACCTTCCATTCAATCACCTTCCATTCAACCACCTTCCATTCAACCACCTTCCATTCAACCACCTTCCATTCAACCACCTTCCATTCAACCACCTTCCATTCAAACACCTTCTATTCAACCACCTTCCATTCAATCACCTTCCATTCAACCACCTTCCATTCAAACACCTTCCATTCAACCACCTTCTATTCAACCACCTTCTATTCAACCACCTTCCATTCAACCACCTTCCATTCAACCACCTTCTATTCAATCACCTTCCATTCAACCACCTTCCATTCAACCACCTTCCATCCAACCACCTTCTATTCAACCACCTTCCATTCAACCACCTTCCATTCAACCACCTTCTATTCAATCACCTTCCATTCAACCACCTTCCATTCAACCACCTTCCATTCAACCACCTTCCATTCAACCACCTTCCATTCAACCACTTTCTATTCAATCACCTTCCATTCAACCACCTTCCATTCAACCACCTTCCATTCAACCACCTTCCATTCAACCACCTTCCATTCAATCACCTTCCATTCAACCACCTTCCATTCAATCACCTTCCATTCAACCACCTTCCATTCAACCACCTTCCATTCAACCACCTTCCATTCAACCACCTTCTATTCAATCACCTTCCATTCAACCACCTTCCATTCAACCACCTTCCATTCAACCACTTTCCATTCAACCACCTTCCATTCAACCACCTTCCATTCAACCACCTTCTATTCAATCACCTTCCATTCAACCACCTTCTATTCAACCACCTTTTATTCAACCACATTCTATTCAACCACCTTCCATTCAACCACCTTCCATTCAATCACCTTTCATTAAACCACCTTCTATTCAACCACCTTCCATTCAACCACCTTCCATTTAACCCTCTTCCATTCAACCACCTTCCATTCAACCACCTTCCATTCAACCACCTTCCATTCAACCACCTTCTATTCAATCACCTTCCATTCAACCACCTTCCATTCAACCACCTTCCATTCAATCACCTTCCATTCAACCACCTTCCATTCAACCACCTTCTATTCAAACACCTTCCATTCAACCACCTTCCATTCAACCACTTTCTATTCAACCACCTTCTATTCAATCACCTTCCATTCAACCACCTTCCATTCAACCACCTTCTATTCAACCACCTTTCATTCAACCACTTTCCATTCAACCACCTTCTATTCAACCACCTTCTATTCAATCACCTTCCATTCAACCACCTTCCATTCAACCACCTTCCATTCAACAATCTTCCATTCAACCACCTTCCATTCAACCACCTTCCATTCAACCACCTTCCATTCAACCACCTTCCATTCAATCACCTTCCATTCAACCACCTTCCATTCAACCACCTTCCCTTCAACCACCTTCCATTCAACCACCTTCCATTCAACCACCTTCCATTCAACCACCTTCCATTCAACCACCTTCCATTCAACCACCTTCCATTCAACCACCTTCCATTCAACCACCTTCCATTCAACCACCTTCCATTCAATCACCTTCCATTCAACCACCTTCCATTCAACCACCTTCCATTCAACCACCTTCCATTCAACCACCTTCCATTCAACCACCTTCTATTCAACCATTTTCCATTCAACCACCTTCCATTCAATCACCTTCCATTCAATCACCTTCCATTCAACCACCTTCCATTCAACCATCTTCCATTCAACCACCTTCCATTCAACCACCTTCTATTCAATCACCTTCCATTCAACCACCTTCCATTCAACCACCTTCCATTCAACCACCTTCTATTCAACCACCTTCCATTCAACCATCTTCCCTTCAACCACCTTCCATTCAACCACCTTCCATTCAACCACCTTCCATTCAACCACCTTCCATTCAACCACCTTCTCTTCAACCACCTTCCATTCAACCACCTCCTATTCAATCACCTTCCATTCAACCACCTTCCATTCAACCACCTTCTATTCAATCACCTTCCATTCAACCACCTTCCATTCAACCACCTTCCATTCAACCACCTTCCATTCAACCACCTTCCATTCAACCACCTTCCATTCAACCACCTTCCATTCAACCACCTTCTATTCAATCACCTTCCATTCAACCACCTTCCATTCAACCACCTTCCATCCAACCACCTTCTATTCAACCACCTTCCATTCAACCACCTTCCATTCAACCACCTTCTATTCAATCACCTTCCATTCAACCACCTTCCATTCAACCACCTTCCATTCAACCACCTTCCATTCAACCACCTTCCATTCAACCACCTTCTATTCAATCACCTTCCATTCAACCACCTTCCATTCAACCACCTTCCATTCAACCACCTTCCATTCAACCACCTTCCATTCAATCACCTTCCATTCAACCACCTTCCATTCAATCACCTTCCATTCAACCACCTTCCATTCAACCACCTTCCATTCAACCACCTTCTATTCAACCACCTTCTATTCAATCACCTTCCATTCAACCACCTTCCATTCAACCACCTTCCATTCAACCACTTTCCATTCAACCACCTTCCATTCAACCACCTTCCATTCAACCACCTTCTATTCAATCACCTTCCATTCAACCACCTTCCATTCAACCACCTTCCATTCAACCACCTTCTATTCAACCACCTTCCATTCAACCATCTTCCCTTCAACCACCTTCCATTCAACCACCTTCCATTCAACCACCTTCCATTCAACCACCTTCCATTCAACCACCTTCTCTTCAACCACCTTCCATTCAACCACCTCCTATTCAATCACCTTCCATTCAACCACCTTCCATTCAACCACCTTCTATTCAATCACCTTCCATTCAACCACCTTCCATTCAACCACCTTCCATTCAACCACCTTCCATTCAACCACCTTCCATTCAACCACCTTCCATTCAACCACCTTCCATTCAACCACCTTCTATTCAATCACCTTCCATTCAACCACCTTCCATTCAACCACCTTCCATCCAACCACCTTCTATTCAACCACCTTCCATTCAACCACCTTCCATTCAACCACCTTCTATTCAATCACCTTCCATTCAACCACCTTCCATTCAACCACCTTCCATTCAACCACCTTCCATTCAACCACCTTCCATTCAACCACCTTCTATTCAATCACCTTCCATTCAACCACCTTCCATTCAACCACCTTCCATTCAACCACCTTCCATTCAACCACCTTCCATTCAATCACCTTCCATTCAACCACCTTCCATTCAATCACCTTCCATTCAACCACCTTCCATTCAACCACCTTCCATTCAACCACCTTCTATTCAACCACCTTCTATTCAATCACCTTCCATTCAACCACCTTCCATTCAACCACCTTCCATTCAACCACTTTCCATTCAACCACCTTCCATTCAACCACCTTCCATTCAACCACCTTCTATTCAATCACCTTCCATTCAACCACCTTCTATTCAACCACCTTTTATTCAACCACATTCTATTCAACCACCTTCCATTCAACCACCTTCCATTCAATCACCTTTCATTAAACCACCTTCTATTCAACCACCTTCCATTCAACCACCTTCCATTTAACCCTCTTCCATTCAACCACCTTCCATTCAACCACCTTCCATTCAACCACCTTCCATTCAACCACCTTCTATTCAATCACCTTCCATTCAACCACCTTCCATTCAACCACCTTCCATTCAATCACCATCCATTCAACCACCTTCCATTCAACCACCTTCTATTCAAACACCTTCCATTCAACCACCTTCCATTCAACCACTTTCTATTCAACCACCTTCTATTCAATCACCTTCCATTCAACCACCTTCCATTCAACCACCTTCTATTCAACCACCTTTCATTCAACCACTTTCCATTCAACCACCTTCTATTCAACCACCTTCTATTCAATCACCTTCCATTCAACCACCTTCCATTCAACCACCTTCCATTCAACAACCTTCCATTCAACCACCTTCCATTCAACCACCTTCCATTCAACCACCTTCCATTCAACCACCTTCCATTCAATCACCTTCCATTCAACCACCTTCCATTCAACCACCTTCCCTTCAACCACCTTCCATTCAACCACCTTCCATTCAACCACCTTCCATTCAACCACCTTCCATTCAACCACCTTCCATTCAACCACCTTCCATTCAATCACCTTCCATTCAACCACCTTCCATTCAACCACCTTCCATTCAACCACCTTCCATTCAACCACCTTCCATTCAACCACCTTCTATTCAACCATTTTCCATTCAACCACCTTCCATTCAATCACCTTCCATTCAATCACCTTCCATTCAACCACCTTCCATTCAACCACCTTCCATTCAACCACCTTCCATTCAACCACCTTCTATTCAATCACCTTCCATTCAACCACCTTCCATTCAACCACCTTCCATTCAACCACCTTCTATTCAACCACCTTCCATACATTCACCTTCCATTCAACCACCTTCCATTCAACCACCTTCCATTCATTCACCTCCTATTCAACCACCTTCCATTCAACCACCTTCTATTCAATCACCTTCCATTCAACCACCTTCCATTCAACCACCTTCCATTCAACCACCTTCTATTCAACCACCTTCCATTCAACCACCTTCTATTCAACCACCTTCCATTCAACCACTTTCCATTCAACCACCTTCCATTCAACCACCTTCCATTCAATCACCTTCCATTCAACCACCTTCCATTCAACCACCTTCCATTCAACCACCTTCTATTCAATCACCTTCCATTCAACCACCTTCCATTCAACCACCTTCCATTCAACCACCTTCTATTCAACCACCTTCCATTCAACAACCTTCCATTCAACCACTTTCCATTCAACCACCTTCCATTCAACCACCATCCATTCAACCACCTTCCATTCAACCACCTTCTATTCAACCACCTTCCATTCAACCACCTTCCATTCAACCACCTTCCATTCAACCACCTTCCATTTAATCACCTTTCATTCAACCACCTTCCATTCAACCACCTTCCATTCAACCACCTTCCATTCAACCACCTTCCATTCAACCACCTTCCATTCAACCACCTTCTATTCAATCACCTTCCATTCAACCACCTTCCATTCAACCACCTTCCATTCAACCACCTTCCATTTAACCCTCTTCCATTCAACCACCTTCCATTCAACCTCCTTCCATTCAACCACCTTCCATTCAACCACCTTCTATTCAATCACCTTCCATTCAACCACCTTCCATTCAACCACCTTCCATTCAACCACCTTCTTTTCAATCACCTTCCATTCAACCACCTTCTATTCAACCACCTTCCCTTCAACCACCTTCCATTCAATCACCTTACATTTAACCCTCTTCCATTCAACCACCTTCCATTCAACCACCTTCCATTCAACCACCTTCCATTCAACCACCTTCTATTCAATCACCTTCCATTCAACCACCTTCCATTCAACCACCTTCCATTCAATCACCTTCCATTCAACCACCTTCCATTCAACCACCTTCTATTCAAACACCTTCCATTCAACCACCTTCCATTCAACCACTTTCTATTCAACCACCTTCTATTCAATCACCTTCCATTCAACCACCTTCCATTCAACCACCTTCTATTCAACCACCTTTCATTCAACCACTTTCCATTCAACCACCTTCTATTCAACCACCTTCTATTCAATCACCTTCCATTCAACCACCTTCCATTCAACCACCTTCCATTCAACAACCTTCCATTCAACCACCTTCCATTCAACCACCTTCCATTCAACCACCTTCCATTCAACCACCTTCCATTCAATCACCTTCCATTCAACCACCTTCCATTCAACCACCTTCCCTTCAACCACCTTCCATTCAACCACCTTCCATTCAACCACCTTCCATTCAACCACCTTCCATTCAACCACCTTCCATTCAACCACCTTCCATTCAATCACCTTCCATTCAACCACCTTCCATTCAACCACCTTCCATTCAACCACCTTCCATTCAACCACCTTCCATTCAACCACCTTCTATTCAACCATTTTCCATTCAACCACCTTCCATTCAATCACCTTCCATTCAATCACCTTCCATTCAACCACCTTCCATTCAACCACCTTCCATTCAACCACCTTCCATTCAACCACCTTCTATTCAATCACCTTCCATTCAACCACCTTCCATTCAACCACCTTCCATTCAACCACCTTCTATTCAACCACCTTCCATACATTCACCTTCCATTCAACCACCTTCCATTCAACCACCTTCCATTCATTCACCTCCTATTCAACCACCTTCCATTCAACCACCTTCTATTCAATCACCTTCCATTCAACCACCTTCCATTCAACCACCTTCCATTCAACCACCTTCTATTCAACCACCTTCCATTCAACCACCTTCTATTCAACCACCTTCCATTCAACCACTTTCCATTCAACCACCTTCCATTCAACCACCTTCCATTCAATCACCTTCCATTCAACCACCTTCCATTCAACCACCTTCCATTCAACCACCTTCTATTCAATCACCTTCCATTCAACCACCTTCCATTCAACCACCTTCCATTCAACCACCTTCTATTCAACCACCTTCCATTCAACAACCTTCCATTCAACCACTTTCCATTCAACCACCTTCCATTCAACCACCATCCATTCAACCACCTTCCATTCAACCACCTTCTATTCAACCACCTTCCATTCAACCACCTTCCATTCAACCACCTTCCATTCAACCACCTTCCATTTAATCACCTTTCATTCAACCACCTTCCATTCAACCACCTTCCATTCAACCACCTTCCATTCAACCACCTTCCATTCAACCACCTTCCATTCAACCACCTTCTATTCAATCACCTTCCATTCAACCACCTTCCATTCAACCACCTTCCATTCAACCACCTTCCATTCAACCACCTTCCATTCAACCTCCTTCCATTCAACCACCTTCCATTCAACCACCTTCTATTCAATCACCTTCCATTCAACCACCTTCCATTCAACCACCTTCCATTCAACCACCTTCTTTTCAATCACCTTCCATTCAACCACCTTCTATTCAACCACCTTCCCTTCAACCACCTTCCATTCAATCACCTTCCATTCAACCACCTTCCATTCAATCACCTTCCATTCAACCACCTTCCATTCAACCACCTTCCATTCAACCACCTTCCATTTAACCACTTTCTATTCAATCACCTTCCATTCAACCACCTTCCATTCAACCACCTTCCATTCAACCACCTTCTATTCAACCACCTTCCATTCAACCACCTTCCATTCAACCACCTTCCATTCAACCACCTTCCATTCAACCACCTTCCATTCAACCACCTTCCATTCAACCACCTTCTATTCAACCACCTTCCATTCAACCACCTTCCATTCAACCACCTTCTATTCAACCACCTTCCATTCAACCACCTTCCATTCAACCACCTTCCATTCAACCACCTTCTATTCAACCACCTTCCCTTCAACCACCTTCCATTTAACCACCTTCCATTCAACCACCTTCCATTCAACCACCTATCATTCAACCACCTTCCATTCAACCACCTTCCATTCAACCACCTTCCATTCAACCACCTTCCATTCAACCACCTTCCATTAACCACTTCAGCACCACTCATTAACCACTCCAACAATCCATCAATACCCACCGTAACCACTATCCACCACCACCGCCCATTTCCTCCAACCTCACCAACCAGCAAACCCACCACTCAAACCTCCATAACTACCCAATCCCCTGTCTTCCCATCTAAAAACCTCACCACCACCCAAAGCTCCCTTTCCCCCATTTAAAATCCCAAATACCGCTCAAACCCTCCCTCCCTCACACCAAATTTTCCCCCTTCACCCACCAAACCCCCCTTCCACATCAAAACCCCACCTTCTTTCTTTAAAAACCAAAATCGCCCCAAAAGGTGTTATGGGTAAAAGAACGCTTGAAGGAGTTGGACTTGGGGTGGAGTGAGATGAGGGAGAAGTCAGTTGCAGCAGCAGGAATGCTGAAGTTTGTGGAGGCTGTTTTGCAGTATTGTGATGTGGCCAAGGAGGTCAAGCCAAAAAGGGAAAGGGTGGCGAATCTGGAAAAGGTGGTGGGGGGCCGGGGCCTTTGAGGTTTTGGGGTAGTTTTGATGCTTTTTGGCATATCACGAGTTTGGGGAAAGTTTGAAAGGATTTTGCAGAGTTTCAGTTTTTTGTTCTTGTTTTTGAGATTTTCCCACAATAAATTTGGAAAATTTTGAGAAGTTTTGGGGTTAGCATGGTAAGGTGAAGGGGGTTGTGGTGTTGTGGTTTTTAATGATTTTTTGGTTCAATTGGTGGTTGTGGTGGTTTTAGGGGTCGTAAGGGTTGTTGAGGTTGTTGGGACTGTAGTGGTTGTTGTGGTGGTTGTTGTGGTGGTTGTTGTGGTGGTTGTGATTGGGGTGGTTGTTGTGGTGGTGGTTGTGGTTGTTGTAGTAGTTGTTGTAGTGGTGGTTGTGGTGGTTGTTGTGGTGGTTGTTGTAGTGGTTGTTGTGGTAGTTGTTGTGGTGGTTGTTGTTGTGGTGGTTTTTGTGGTGGTTGTTGTGGTGGTTGTTGTGGTAGTTGTTGTTATGGTTGTTTTGGTGGTTGTTGTAGTGGTTGTTGTGGTAGTTGTTGTGGTGGTTGTTGTAGTGGTTGTTGTGGTCGTTTTTGTGGTGGTTGTTGTGGTGGTTGTTGTGGTGGTTGTTGTAGTGGTTGTTGTGGTAGTTTTTGTGGTGGTTGTTGTGGTGGTTGTTGTGGTGGTTGTTGTAGTGGTTGTTGTGGTAGTTGTTGTGGTGGTTGTGATTGGGGTGGTTGTTGTGTTGGTGGTTGTGGTTGTTGTAGTGGTTGTTGTAGTGGTGGTTGTGGTGGTTTTTGTGATTGTGGTGGTTGTTGTGGTGGTTGTTGTAGTGGTTGTTGTGGTAGTTGTTGTGGTGGTTTTTGTAGTGGTTGTTGTGGTGTTTGTTGTGGTGGTTGTTGTGATGGTTGTTTCGGTAGTTGTTGTGGTGGTTGTTGTGGTGGTTGTTGTAGTGGTTGTTGTGGTAGTTGTTGTGGTGGTTGTTGTGGTGGTTGTTGTGGTGGTTGTTGTAGTGGTTGTTGTGGTATTTGTTGTGGTGGTTGTTGTGGTAGTTGTTTGGGTGGTTGTTGTGGTAGTTGTGGTGGTTTTTGTGGTGGTTGTTTTGGTGGTTGTTTTAGTGGTTGTTGTGGTGGTTGTTGTGATGGTTGTTTTGGTGGTTGTTGTGGTAGTTGTTGTGGTGGTTTTTGTGGTGGTTGTTTTGGTGGTTGTTTTATTGTTTGTTTTGGTAGTTGTTGTGGTGGTTGTCATGGTAGTTGTTGTGGTGATTGTTGTGATGGTTGTTGTGGTGGTTGTTGTGGTGGTTGTTGTGGTAGTTGTTGTTTTGGTTGTTGTGGCTGTTTTTGTGGTAGTTGTGGTAGTGGTTGTTGTGGTGGTTGTTGTGGTGGCTGTTGTGGTGGTTGTTGTGGTGGTTGTTGTGGTGGTTGTTGTGGTAGTTGTTGTTATGGTTGTTTTGGTGGTTGTTATAGTGGTTGTTGTGGTAGTTGTTGTGGTGGTCCCTGTAGTGGTTTTTGTGGTGGTTGTTGTGGTTGTTGTTGTGGTGGTTGTTGTGGTGGTTGTTGTAGGGGTTGTTGTGGTGGTTGTTGTGGTGGTTGTTGTGGTAGTTGTAGTGGTTGTTGTGGTGGTTGTTTTGGTGGTTGTTGTAGTGGTTGTTGTGGTGGTTGTTATGTTAGCTGTTGTGGTGGTTGTTGTGGTGGTTGTTGTGGTGGTTTTTCTGGTAGTTGTTGTGGTGGTTGTTGTGGTGGTTTTTGGGGGGGTTGTTGTGGTGGTTGTTGTGGTAGTTGTTGTTATGGTTGTTTTGGGGGTTGTTGTGGCACCACTTCATCTTTGCCTTACCCGCATTCCACACCCATTTCACTCATTCAACCCTATTCCATCCTCATCCCATTTCACCTCCATCTCACTCCCATCCATTCCCACCTCATTTCCTCCCACCCACCTCCCATTCCAGGTTTTGGATAAATCAAACCGGGACTACGGTAGGATAACTGAAGAGTTGAAGGTGTTGGAGAAAGAATTGTCCTCTCTCAGTGGTGACTACGAAAAAGCCAGTCTCGAAAAATATGCTTTACAGGTTGTGGTGATTGTGACGGTAGTGAAATGGTGTTAATGGAAAATATGGTGTTGGAAATGGTGGTGTAAGAAATTATGACGATAGAAATTAGGGTGGTGAAATGATGGTGGTGGTGGAATCAATAGTGAAATTGAATGTGGGGGTGAAGTTTTTGATGGCAAAAAGTGTGATTGTAGTGGTTTTGGTGATGGATAATGAAAGGGAAATTGTGGTGGTGGTGGTAGAAATTCTGGTGATAAAGAAATTCTGATAATGGTGGTTGTGGATTTGAGGTTTTGGTTATAGCAGTAAAAACTGTGGTGTTTGTGTTGGCTGTGAAGGAAATAATTGTAGTAATTATGGTGGAAACGGTGGTTGTGGTGGTGGTGTTGATTGTGGTGGAAATGATGGTTGTGGCGGTGGTGTTGATTGTGGTGGAAATGGTGGTTGTGGTGGAAATGGTGGTTGTGGTGGAAATGGTGGTTGTGGGGAAAATAGTGGTTGTGGTAAAAGTGGTGGTTGTGGTGGAAATGGTGGTTGTGGAGAAAATAGTGGTTGTGGTGGAAATGGTGGTTGTGGTGAAAATGGTGGTTGTGGTGAGAGTGGTGGTTGTGGTGAAAGTGGTGGTTGTGGTGAAAGTGGTGGTTGTGGTGAAAGTGGTGGTTGTGGGGAAAATGGTGGTTGTGGTGAAAATGGTGGTTGTGGTGAAAATGGTGGTTGTGGTGAAAATGGTGGTTGTGGTGAAAGTGGTGGTTGTGGTGAAAGTGGTGGTTGTGGTGAAAGTGGTGGTTGTGGGGAAAATGGTGGTTGTGGTGAAAATGGTGGTTGTGGTGAAAATGGTGGTTGTGGTGAAAATGGTGGTTGTGGTGAAAATGGTGGTTGTGGTGAAAATGGTGGTTGTGGGGAAAATGGTGGTTGTGGTGAAAGTGGTGGTTGTGGTAAAATGGTGGTTGTGGTGAAAGTGGTGGTTGTGGTGAAAGTGGTGGTTTTGGTGAAAGTGGTGGTTGTGGTGAAAGTGTTGTTGTGGGGAAAATGGTGGTTGTGGTGAAAGTGGTGGTTGTGGTGAAAGTGGTGGTTGTGGTGAAAATGGTGGTTGTGGTGAAATTGGTGGTTGTGGGGAAAATGGTGGTTGTGGTGAAAGTGGTGGTTGTGGTGAAAGTGGTGGTTGTGGTGAAAGTGGTGGTTGTGGTGAAAGTGGTGGTTGTGGTGAAATTGGTGGTTGTGGGGAAAATGGTGGTTGTGGGGAAAGTGGTGGTTGTGGTGAAAGTGGTGGTTGTGGTGAAAGTGGTGGTTGTGGTGAAATTGGTGGTTGTGGGGAAAATGGTGGTTGTGGTGAAAGTGGTGGTTGTGGTGAAAGTGGTGGTTGTGGTGAAAGTGGTGGTTGTGGTGAAAATGGTGGTTGTGGGGAAAATGGTGGTTGTGGTGAAAGTGGTGGTTGTGGGGAAAGTGGTGGTTGTGGGGAAAGTGGTGGTTGTGGGGAAATTGGTGGTTGTGGGGAAAGTGGTGGTTGTGGTGAAATTGGTGGTTGCGGGGAAATTGGTGGTTGTGGGGAAAGTGGTGGTTGTGGGGAAATTGGTGGTTGTGGGGAAAGTGGTGGTTGTGGGGAAAGTGGTGGTTGTGGGGAAATTGGTGGTTGTGGGGAAAGTGGTGGTTGTGGTGAAATTGGTGGTTGCGGGGAAATTGGTGGTTGTGGGGAAAGTGGTGGTTGTGGGGAAAGTGGTGGTTGTGGGGAAATTGGTGGTTGTGGGGAAAGTGGTGGTTGTGGGGAAAGTGGTGGTTGTGGGGAAAGTGGTGGTTGTGGGGAAATTGGTGGTTGCGGGGAAAGTGGTGGTTGTGGGGAAATTGGTGGTTGCGGGGAAAGTGGTGGTTGTGGTGAAATTGGTGGTTGTGGGGAAAGTGGTGGTTGTGGTGAAAGTGGTGGTTGTGGTGAAAGTGGTGGTTTTGGTGAAAGTGGTGGTTGTGGTGAAAGTGTTGTTGTGGGGAAAATGGTGGTTGTGGTGAAAGTGGTGGTTGTGGTGAAAGTGGTGGTTGTGGTGAAAATGGTGGTTGTGGTGAAATTGGTGGTTGTGGGGAAAATGGTGGTTGTGGTGAAAGTGGTGGTTGTGGTGAAAGTGGTGGTTGTGGTGAAAGTGGTGGTTGTGGTGAAAGTGGTGGTTGTGGTGAAATTGGTGGTTGTGGGGAAATTGGTGGTTGCGGGGAAATTGGTGGTTGTGGGGAAAGTGGTGGTTGTGGGGAAATTGGTGGTTGTGGGGAAAGTGGTGGTTGTGGGGAAAGTGGTGGTTGTGGGGAAAGTGGTGGTTGTGGGGAAATTGGTGGTTGCGGGGAAAGTGGTGGTTGTGGGGAAATTGGTGGTTGTGGGGAAAGTGGTGGTTGTGGGGAAAGTGGTGGTTGTGGGGAAAGTGGTGGTTGTGGGGAAAAGGGTGGTTGTGGGGAAAGTGGTGGTTGTGGGGAAAAGGGTGGTTGTGGGGAAAAGGGTGGTTGTGGGGAAAAGGGTGATTTAATTGAAATACATTTCAAATTGCATTCATTGGTTCATTCATTCAGTATAAATCAAATATACTTAATTAATTTAATTAATAAAACAATTGATTACATTTCATCTGGAAGGAGGAAACAGGGGTGATGGAGCATAGGTTGACTGCCGCTGCTAAGCTCATCGCTGGTCTAGGGTCGGAAAAAGAAAGGTGGATGAGTGGATGGATTGATAGATGAAAAAGAAGTTGATGAATAGATGGATGGATGAAAGAGAAGTGGGTGGTGAATAGATGAATGGAAAAAAAATGGGTGGTGGATGAATGTTTGGAAGAAAGATGGATGGATGAAAGAAAAGAGAATGGATAGATGGATAAATGAAAGAAAGGTGGTTGAATTAATGGATAAAAAGTAGATGGTTGGATGGATGAGTGAGAGAAGTTGATAGATGGATGGATAAATGGATAAATCGATGGATGAAAAAGAGGTTGATGGGTGGATGGATTGATGAATGAATGAATGGGTGGTTGTGTGATTGGCTTTGAAGATGGGAGAATTTCAAAGTGGATGAGTGGGTGGATTGAAGAATGGATGATTGTCAAAGTTGTGGAAGGTTATTCACAAGTACTTTCTTTTATCCCCATCAACCTTTCTCCCATCCCTATCACGCTCACTTTATCAAAGCTTCCTATCAACCGCTATCCAACGTTCTTTTCCCCCATTGAACACTTTCTATAAATACCTCTCCCTATAAACGAATCCTTCCCCCATGAAACCACCTTTCCCATGGAACGTTTTCTCCCCCTTCCCCCAAGGTGGTCCAAGGAGCTTCAGGACCTCAGGAACACAAAGGAGAAGTTGGTAGGAGATTGCCTACTGGGAGCGGGCTTCCTGTGCTACCTGGGAGCTTTCAACTGGGAATTTCGGGAATCTACAATTAGAAACACGTGGTTGTGTGACGTCATAGCTAGAGGAATTCCCGTTAATGAGGACTTTAACTTGAAAAAGCTGCTGACCGATGATGTGCAAGTCTCTAGGTTAATGGGGAAGTTAGTGTAGTAGTTAGTGGGGGAGTGAGGGGGCGAGTTAGTGGGGGAGTGAGGGGGCGAGTTAGTGGGCGAGTTAGTGGGGGAGTTAGTGGGGGAGTAAGGGGGCGAGTTAGTAGGCGAGTTAGTGGGCGAGTTAGTGGGGGAGTAAGGAGGCGAGTTAGTAGGCGAGTTAGTGGGGGAGTTAGTGGGCGAGTTAGTGGGGAAGTTAGTGGGCGAGTTAGTGGGTGAGTAAGGGGGCGAGTTAGTGGGGGAGTAAGGGGGCGAGTTAGTGGGCGAGTTAGTGGGGGAGTTAGTGGGCGAGTTAGTGGGGGAGTTAGTGGGCGAGTTAGTGGGCGAGTTAGTGGGGGAGTTAGTGGGGGAGTAAGGGGGCGAGTTAGTGGGCGAGTTAGTGGGCGAGTTAGTGGGCGAGTTAGTGGGGGAGTAAGGGGGCGAGTTAGTGGGGGAGTTAGTGGGCGAGTTAGTGGGGGAGTTAGTGGGGGAGTTAGTGGGCGAGTTAGTGGGGGAGTAAGGGGGCGAGTTAGTGGGGGAGTTAGTGGGCGAGTTAGTGGGTGAGTTAGTGGGGGAGTAAGGGGGCGAGTTAGTGGGGGAGTTAGTGGGTGAGTTAGTGGGCGAGTTAGTGGGGGAGTAAGGGGGCGAGTTAGTGGGGGAGTAAGGGGGCGAGTTAGTAGGCGAGTTAGTGGGCGAGTTAGTGGGGGAGTAAGGAGGCGAGTTAGTGGGGGAGTTAGTGGGCGAGTTAGTGGGGGAGTAAGGGGGCGAGTTAGTGGGGGAGTTAGTGGGCGAGTTAGTGGGTGAGTTAGTGGGGGAGTAAGGGGGCGAGTTAGTGGGGGAGTTAGTGGGTGAGTTAGTGGGCGAGTTAGTGGGGGAGTAAGGGGGCGAGTTAGTGGGGGAGTAAGGGGGCGAGTTAGTAGGCGAGTTAGTGGGCGAGTTAGTGGGGGAGTAAGGAGGCGAGTTAGTAGGCGAGTTAGTGGGGGAGTTAGTGGGCGAGTTAGTGGGGGAGTTAGTGGGCGAGTTAGTGGGTGAGTTAGTGGGCGAGTTAGTGGGGGAGTAAGGGGGTGAGTTAGTGGGGGAGTAAGGGGGCGAGTTAGTGGGGGAGTTAGTGGGCGAGTTAGTGGGTGAGTTAGTGGGCGAGTTAGTGGGCGAGTTAGTGGGTGAGTTAGTGGGGGAGTAAGGGGGCGAGTTAGTGGGCGAGTTAGTGGGCGAGTTAGTGGGCGAGTTAGTGGGCGAGTTAGTGGGGGAGTAAGGGGGCGAGTTAGTGGGCGAGTTAGTGGGGGAGTTAGTGGGCGAGTTAGTGGGGGAGTAAGGGGGCGAGTTAGTGGGCGAGTTAGTGGGGGAGTTAGTGGGCGAGTTAGTGGGGGAGTAAGGGGGCGAGTTAGTAGGCGAGTTAGTGGGGGAGTAAGGGGGCGAGTTAGTGGGGGAGTTAGTGGGGGAGTTAGTGGGTGAGTTAGTGGGGGAGTTAGTGGGCGAGTTAGTGGGCGAGTTAGTGGGGGAGTAAGGGGGCGAGTTAGTGGGTGAGTTAGTGGGCGAGTTAGTGGGGGAGTAAGGGGGCGAGTTAGTGGGGGAGTAAGGGGGGAGTAAGGGGGCGAGTTAGTGGGCGAGTTAGTGGGGGAGTAAGGGGGCGAGTTAGTGGGGGAGTAAGGGGGCGAGTTAGTGGGGGAGTTAGTGGGGGAGTTAGTGGGGGAGTAAGGGGGCGAGTTAGTGGGGGAGTAAGGAGGCGAGTTAGTAGGCGAGTTAGTGGGGGAGTTAGTGGGGGAGTTAGTGGGGGAGTTAGTGGGGGAGTAAGGGGGCGAGTTAGTGGGCGAGTTAGTGGGCGAGTTAGTGGGCGAGTTAGTGGGGGAGTAAGGGGGCGAGTTAGTGGGCGAGTTAGTGGGGGAGTTGTTGGGGGAGTAAGGGGGCGAGTTAGTAGGCGAGTTAGTGGGGGAGTTAGTGGGCGAGTTAGTGGGGGAGTAAGTGGGGGAGTTAGTGGGGGAGTGAGGGGGCGAGTTAGTAGGCGAGTTAGTGGGCGAGTTAGTGGGGGAGTTAGTGGGGGAGTGAGGGGGCGAGTTAGTGGGGGAGTTAGTGGGGGAGTTGTTGGGGGAGTAAGGGGGCGAGTTAGTAGGCGAGTTAGTGGGCGAGTTAGTGGGGGAGTTAGTGGGGGAGTGAGGGGGCGAGTTAGTGGGGGAGTTAGTGGGGGAGTAAGGGGGCGAGTTAGTGGGCGAGTTAGTGGGGGAGTTAGTGGGGGAGTTAGTGGGGGAGTAAGGGGGCGAGTTAGTGGGGGAGTAAGGGGGCGAGTTAGTGGGGGAGTTAGTGGGCGAGTTAGTGGGCGAGTTAGTGGGTGAGTTAGTGGGCGAGTTAGTGGGCGAGTTAGTGGGGGAGTTAGTGGGGGAGTTAGTGGGCGAGTTAGTGGGCGAGTTAGTAGGGGAGTAAGGGGGCGAGTTAGTGGGCGAGTTAGTGGGCGAGTTAGTGGGGGAGTTAGTGGGCGAGTTAGTGGGGGAGTTAGTGGGCGAGTTAGTGGGTGAGTTAGTGGGCGAGTTAGTGGGGGAGTAAGGGGGCGAGTTAGTGGGCGAGTTAGTGGGCGAGTTAGTGGGGGAGTAAGGGGGCGAGTTAGTGGGGGAGTTAGTGGGCGAGTTAGTGGGTGAGTTAGTGGGCGAGTTAGTGGGCGAGTTAGTGGGTGAGTTAGTGGGGGAGTAAGGGGGCGAGTTAGTGGGCGAGTTAGTGGGGGAGTTAGTGGGCGAGTTAGTGGAGGAGTTAGTGGGCGAGTTAGTGGGTGATTTAGTGGAAGAATTAGTGGAGGAGTTAGTGTAGGGGTTAGTGGAAGAGTCAGTGAGGAAATTAAAATGAGAGTTGTGGCTTGTAGGGGGTTGAAAAAAAAGAAAGGTTAGTGGAATGAAATTGGTGCAGTTTGGTGGAGAATGGTGAAGGATGGTTGGGGAGTTGTAAAGAAGGATTATAGATTAGAAGGAATGGTTCAGAATTGATGCTGGATAGTTGGGGGAAAAAAAGCTGTGAGAAAGGGGAGGTTTGTGGAATCGAGTGGAGGAACAGGTTTTATTTGTGATGTGTGTAAAAATTGCAAAATCATTCGTGAGTTGACAATAATACATCACACTCTTTTTCTATCTTTCATGAGTCTTCAATTAAAAAACCGCTGTCTCCCCCTATATCCACCACCAGTCCCACTCCCATTCCCACCACTAATCCCACCAACCATTCCACCACCACCCATTTTATCCCCAACCATTCCAACATCAACTATTCCACCAACACACACACACCATCATCTCTTCCACCTCCAATCCCACCAAAAACATTTCCACTAGCACACCTACTACTCCAACAGTCCAACATCCATCCACCACCACCAATCATTTCACCACCTACCTCCACCACCACTCCACTTCATAATCTAATCCCCCACCCCCTCCCCAGATGGACTTCTGAGACACTACCCCCAGATGACTTTTCTATTCAGAACGCCATTCTGACCACTCAGGCCAGTCGATTTCCTTTGTGCATTGATCCGGAACAGCAGGCCCTTAACTGGATCAAAAGAAGAGAGGCTGCGAATGAACTCAAGGTGAGGAGAATGGGAATGGAAAAATAGTGAATTTTGAAAAAATGGTGAAATAAAAAAAATTGTAAAATAGGAAAAAATGGTGTATTAGGAAAATATGGTGAACTAAAAAAAATGGTGAAATAAGAAAAATGGTGAAATAAGAAAAAATGGTGAAATAAGAAAAATGGTGAAATAAGAAAAAATGGTGAAATAAGAAAAATGGTGAAATAAGAAAAAATGGTGAAATAAGAAAAATGGTGAAATAAGAAAAAATGGTGAAATAAGAAAAATGGTGAAATAAGAAAAATGCTGAAATAAGAAAAAATTGTGAAATAAGAAAAATGGTGAAATAAGAAAAATGGTGAAATAGGAAAAAATGGTGAAATAAGAAAAAATGGTGAAATAAGAAAAAATGGTGAAATAAGAAAAAAGCATGAAATGGAAAAAAGAAATGTGAAATGAGAAGAAAGGAGGGTAGTTTTATTTTTTTGAGGGTGGTGTGGTGGTGGTCTGTTGACAATGGTTGTGTGGTGAAAAACAACCGCATATCGAAAATAATTCTGCATCAACACAACCACCTTAACCACTTTTTTTTTGTTCTTCTCACTCCACTCTTATCCTCCGTTAGAGATACTACACCGCCATGACTACCACCCACTCTTCCAGCTTCTCTTCTCATCTTTTTAACTCTTCCACTTGTTTAACCCTCCCCCCTCTTCAACCCCCCTCCCCCCTCCTTCTTTTACCCGCTCTTTCCCTTCTTTCAATGTCTTCTTTATCTACCCTCAGTATATTAAGGAACTGGTAAGAAATTGCAATGTTGAGATTCCAGTGACTAGAGAATAGATCATCAGATGCCTCAAAAGGTCGAAGATTAGTAAGGCTTTTGGACCCAAGGGTGTTCTTTACGAGCACCTGAAGGTTGTACAAGAAATTTTTCCGGACTCCTTGGCCGGTTTGTTGAATAAATACTTATATAATAAGATATACCGGTTAATTGGAAAGTAGCTAAGCTGGCTGTGATACCCAAAGGTAAGGGGGCTTCGCTAACCACGGCTGGTTCCTACAGAACTGTAAGACCTCTTGACTAATCTATAAAAAAAAATGTGGCCAATGGATTACTTAGGAAGGCAAAATTTTAGAAGGATTTCGTAGGCGTCAGTGCTGTCGCGAACCGGCAGTGCTGGTGGACGCGACAATAGAAACGTATTAGAAAAATAGCCTCAGGTGTAGCGGTTACGGTGCTAAGTAGAGGATAATAGCTTAGTTTAAGTGAAAAAAAGGAAAATTCCATGGGTTAGATCAGTCACTATCTGTAAGGTAAGGTTAACAAATAAATTTAGTGAAGAAGAATGTGTCAAGGAGGCATTCGGTGAGCCGAAGTGCTCGTTCGAGCCTCTCGTGTGCGCCATCAGGAGATCTTACTCGCCCCCGGTATGGAACAGCCGGAATGGGGTAGCTAGAGTGGTCGATGGGTTATGGCTTAGCTGCCGAGTGCCCACATAATGAATTTATTACTACTAATACTTTTTTTTTCAACCTTCTATCACCCCCTCTATTTCACCACTCACCTC
>OX387260.1:2622372-2624872 GCA_947562095.1 Branchellion lobata
TACGGGGTTAATGCCACTATAATAATATTCGTGTTTGTATTGTATTGTATTGTATAGATGAATGAATGGGTGGATGAATGAATGAATGCATGAGTTGACGTATGACTGAATGGAATGGATGAATGAATGGTTGCATGAATGAATGGATGATTTAATGGAGGGATGAATAAATGTATGGATGGATGGAGAAATGATTTTCAACTTGAAATAAAACTTAATACACTCTTTCATTATCACCCAACCATTCCTCCAACCATCTTTTTAAACCATCAGCAACCCAATCCAATACATTTCCAACCCCCAAACCCCTACTCAACCCCAGCCAACCGCAACCTATCCACCCCCCTTCTTAACAACAACTAACCCAACCACACCAATAACAACCCCAACCCACCTACACTTCCAAGACAAAAGCCAGTGAAGTGTCCGAAGAGTTAAGGCAGAGTGAGTCGACGAAGTGTGAGTTGGAGAGGTTGAGGGGGGCTTACGGGGAGGCTTCCAGGAGGGGGGTGGTGTTGTACTTCGTGCTCAGAGACCTCGCCACTGTCAGCTCCATGTATCAACACTCACTCACTGCCTTCCTCGAGGTGGGGGAGGAGGGAAATTTGGGGAAAAAGTGAATTTTGGGGAAAGACAAAGTGGGAGAGGGATAGGGGGGTAAAGGGAAAATCAGATAGAAATTATGGTTTAGGTTTAAGTTGGGTAAGTGGGTGGATGGGTATAAACAAAGGTTAGGGTAATTTTGTTTGGGTACAAATAGAATATGGGTATGAGACGGGGTTTAGAAAAGTTGGGTAAGAGTATG
This sequence comes from Branchellion lobata, assembly GCA_947562095.1. NCBI lineage: Eukaryota > Metazoa > Annelida > Clitellata > Hirudinida > Piscicolidae > Branchellion > Branchellion lobata. Next base: position 2,623,178 of record OX387260.1, read on the forward strand.
GGGTGGCGTTTGATGAGGGTTTGGGTGGAAGCTTTGGTGAAGGATGAAGTCAGGGTGCAAAGAAACTGAGAATTTCAGATGTTTGAAAAATCAATTTTTTTAAAACCATAATATTCAGTTGTTACTTCACGTTCTACTATATTATCCAACGCCCATCACACCAAACACACAAACCACACCAACCACACCAATCCCATCAACCACACCAGCCCCACCACCCACACCAGCCACATCAACCACACCAGCCACATCAACCACACCAGCCCCACCACCCACACCAGCCACATCAACCACACCAGCCACATCAACCACACCAGCCATATCAACCACATCAACCACACCAGCCACATCAACCACACCAATCACATCAACCACACCAGCCCCACCACCCACACCAGCCACATCAACCACACCAGCCACATCAACCACACCAGCCATATCAACCACATCAACCACACCAGCCACATCAACCACATCAGCCACACCAACCACATTAACCACACTAGCCACATCAACCACACCAGCCACATCAACCACACCAACCACATTAATCACACTAGCCACATCAACCACACCAGCCACATCAACCACACCCGCCACATCAACCACACCAGACACCCACAATCTTTCCATATTTTTCCAAACACAGATATTTGAGCAGTCCTTGCTTCAAAGCCACCAAAGCGACAATCTACCACAGCGCCTTCACAACATCCAAACCACACTGACCACCAACATCTACAACTACGGCTGCAATGGCCTCTTTGAACGACACAAGCTGCTCTTTTCTTTCCACATGAGCCTCAAACTCCAGGTGGGGTTTTATGGTGTTTTGTGGGGTTTTAGGCTGGTTTGTAGGTGGTTTGTGGGGTTTGTAGGTGGTTTTTGGGGTTTTTAGGTGGTTTGTGAGGTTATTAGGGGATTTGTGAGGTTTGTAGGTGATTTGTGAGGTTTTTAGGTAGTTTGTAAGGTTTTTAAGTGGTTTGTGAGGTTTGTAGGTGGTTTGTGAAGTTTGTAGGTTGTTTTTGAGGTTTGTAGGTGGTTTATGAGGTTTGTAAGTGGTTTGTGAGGTTTGTAGGTGGTTTGTGAGGTTTGTAGGTGGTTTGTGAGGTTTGTAGGTGGTAGTGATGTTTGTAGGTGAAAGTGATGTTTGTAGGTGGTTTGTGAGGTTTGTAGGCGGTAGTGATGTTTGTAGGTGGTTTGTGAGGTTTGTAGGTGGTAGTGATGTTTGTAGGTGGTTTGTGAGGTTTGTAGGTGGTAGTGATGTTTGTAGGTGGTTTGTGAGGTTTGTAGGTGGTAGTGATGTTTGTAGGTGGTTTGTGAGGTTTGTAGGTGGTAGTGATGTTTGTAGGTGGTTTGTGAGGTTTGTAGGTGGTAGTGATGTTTGTAGGTGGTTTGTGAGGTTTGTAGGTGGTAGTGATGTTTGTAGGTGGTAGTGATGTTTAATGGAATTGTGGTGGTTTGATGATGAATTTTGTTGATAAAGGTTATGGTGGTTTATGGGGTTGCAGAACTTTTGAGGTGGTTTTGACAAGTTATTAAAGCTTTGCTGATGCTTGTGGTAGTTGCTGTTGGCATTGGAGGGGTGACCATTGAGATGGAGGTAGTGATGGTCACTGGGGTGGTGGTTGTGATAGTGGTTATGGTGGTGGTGGTGGTGGTGGTGGTGGTGGTGGTGGTGGTGGTGGTGGTGGT
>OX387260.1:2627372-2632372 GCA_947562095.1 Branchellion lobata
CCAACCCAACCCATCCAACCCAACCCATCCAACCCATCCAACCCAACCCATCCAACCCATCCAACCCAACCCATCCAACCCAACCCATCCAACCCAACCCATCCAACCCATCCAACCCAACCCATCCAACCCATCCAACCCACCCAACCCATCCAACCCAACCCATCCAACCCATCCAACCCATCCAACCCATCCAACCCAACCCATCCAACCCATCCAACCCATCCAACCCAACCCATCCAACCCATCCAACCCATCTAACCCATCCAACCCAACCCATCCAACCCATCCAACCCAACCCATCCAACCCATCCAACCCAACCCATCCAACCCATCCAACCTATCCAACCCACCCAACCCATCCAACCCATCCAACCCAACCCATCCAACCCATCCAACCCATCCAACCCAACCCATCTAACCCATCCAACCCAACCCATCCAACCCAACCCATCCAACCCATCCAACCCAACCCATCCAACCCATCCAACCCAACCCATCCAACCCATCCAACCCAACCCATCCAACCCATCCAACCCATCCAACCCAACCCATCCAACCCATCCAACCCAACCCATCCAACCCATCCAACCCAACCCATCCAACCCATCCAACCCAACCCATCCAACCCATCAAACCCAACCCATCCAACCCATCCAACCCAACCCATCCAACCCATCCAACCCAACCCATCCAACCCAACCCATCCAACCCATCAAACCCATCCAACCCAACCCATCCAACCCATCCAACCCAACCCATCCAACCCATCTAACCCAACCCATCCAACCCATCCAACCCAACCCATCCAACCCATCCAACCCAACCCATCCAACCCAACCCATCCAACCCAACCCATCCAACCCAACCCATCCAACCCATCCAACCCAACCCATCCAACCCATCCAACCCAACCCATCCAACCCATCCAACCCAACCCATCCAACCCAACCCATCCAACCCAACCCATCCAACCCATCCAACCCAACCCATCCAACCCATCCAACCCAACCCATCCAACCCAACCCATCCAACCCAACCCATCCAACCCATCCAACCCAACCCATCCAACCCATCCAACCCACCCAACCCATCCAACCCAACCCATCCAACCCATCCAACCCATCTAACCCATCCAACCCAACCCATCCAACCCATCCAACCCAACCCATCCAACCCATCCAACCCAACCCATCCAACCCAACCCATCCAACCCATCCAACCCATCCAACCCAACCCATCCAACCCATCCAACCCAACCCATCCAACCCATCTAACCCAACCCATCCAACCCATCCAACCCAACCCATCCAACCCATCCAACCCAACCCATCCAACCCATCCAACCCAACCCATCCAACCCATCCAACCCAACTCATCTAACCCATCCAACCCAACCCATCCAACCCATCCAACCCAACCCATCCAACCCATCCAACCCAACCCATCCAACCCATCCAACCCATCCAACCCAACCCATCCAACCCATCCAACCCAACCCATCCAACCCATCCAACCCAACCCATCCAACCCATCCAACCCAACCCATCCAACCCATCCAACCCATCCAACCCAACCCATCCAACCCAACCCATCCAACCCATCCAACCCAACCCATCCAACCCATCCAACCCAACCCATCCAACCCATCCAACCCATCCAACCCATCCAACCCAACCCATCCAACCCATCCAACCCAACCCATCCAACCCATCCAACCCAACCCATCCAACCCATCCAACCCAACCCATCCAACCCATCCAACCCAACCCATCCAACCCATCCAACCCTACCCATCCAACCCATCCAACCCATCCAACCCACCCAACCCATCCAACCCATCCAACCCAACCCATCTAACCCATCCAACCCAACCCATCCAACCCATCCAACCCAACCCATCCAACCCATCCAACCCAACCCATCCAACCCATCCAACCCAACCCATCCAACCCATCCAACCCAACCCATCCAACCCAACCCATCCAACCCATCCAACCCATCCAACCCAACCCATCCAGCCCATCCAACCCAACCCATCCAACCCATCCAACCCAACCCATCCAACCCAACCCATCCAACCCAACCCATCCAACCCATCCAACCCAACCCATCCAACCCATCCAACCCAACCCATCCAACCCAACCCATCCAACCCATCCAACCCAACCCATCCAACCCATCCAACCCAACCCATCCAACCCATCCAACCCAACCCATCCAACCCATCTAACCCAACCCATCCAACCCATCCAACCCAACCCATCCAACCCATCTAACCCAACCCATCCAACCCAACCCATCCAACCCATCCAACCCAACCCATCCAACCCATCCAACCCAACCCATCCAACCCATCCAACCCAACCCATCCAACCCATCCAACCCAACCCATCCAACCCATCCAACCCAACCCATCCAACCCAACCCATCCAACCCATCCAACGCAACCCATCCAACCCATCCAACCCAACCCATCCAACCCATCCAACCCATCCAACCCAACCCATCCAACCCATCTAACCCAACTCATCCAACCCATCCAACCCAACCCATCCAACCCATCCAACCCATCCAACCCAACCCATCCAACCCATCCAACCCAACCCATCCAACCCATCCAACCCATCTAACCCATCCACCTCATCAAACCCACCCAGCTCATCCAACCCACCCAACCCATCCAACCCACCAGTGGCACGACAAGGAGTGTCCAGAACGTGAGTGCTTCCCTTCAGGCGTGTTCTTCAAGAATCCTTTTCATCCACTCATGCTGATGCGGTGTCTGAGGGTGGACAGGGTGTATGCGTGTGTAGTGAATCTCGTGTGTTCCCACCTCGGAGAGACCTTCGTGCAACCACCTGTCATCAACTACAAACTCATCCACCACCAGAGCACTCCCAACTCTCCCATTGTCCTCATCCTCTCTCCCGGTACCTGCTTGCTTGCTGCTGGATTGCAGCTTACTTGCTGCTTGCTTGATCGCTGGCTGCTTGCTTGATCGCAGGCTGCTTGCTTGATCGCTGGCTGCTTGCTTGATCGCAGGCTGCTTGCTTGATCGCTGGCTGCTTGCTTGATCGCAGGCTGCTTGCTTGATCGCAGGCTGCTTGCTTGATCGCTGGCTGCTTGCTTGATCGCTGGCTGCTTGTTTTTTTAGCATTCGTTTATTTAGTCAGCTCTCTTAATTGGTTTTCAATAATGATCGCTTTCATTTGAATAATTTTATTAATTAATTCTATCAACTATTTAGTTTTTTCACGTATCATTTATCTTATTGAATTGATTTTAACTCAAAGGTTTAGGTAAATTGAATAAACTTTCATGAATTTTATTGATTTATTCAATTTTATTAAATTTTATTTAAATAAATTATCTTTTTTATTTATTTTTTCATTTTTATTTGATTAATTCCTCATTTTTTTCAAATTACTTTATCTTTTTGTTTAATTAATTTTTTTATTAATATCAGTTAATTAAATTTTCATTTTTATTTTTATTCTTTTAATTGTATGTTCTTGTTTTTCATCTGATCCTTTTTTGAAGCTAATTGGCCTAATTAGTTTTGTACAAATGAGGTTATTTAACCATTATGATCTAATGAAATTCACCCAATTCAACTTTTCAATTAACGGAACAAAATGAATTTTTTTTTATTTTTCAATATAATTATGTCAATTTAAATATTCTACTTCAATAAAAAAAATTAATTCTTGATTTAATGTTTTAAATTGATGACTTTCCTTCGATAGTTTCAATTAATGTGATTGATCAACTTATTTTTTATCAATTTATTTTATTATATTTTTTAATCAATGAATTCATTTTATTTATTTTAGTTTAATTTAATGTATTCAACCATTCCCGATTAATAAAAATTATTCAGTTGTTATGATTAATTGACTAACTTCAATCAACCTAGGGGCTGACCCAGTGGGCGACTTACTGAAGCTGTCAGAGGCCATGGAGTTCTCCGCCTCCAACATCAAGTTCCTGTCGCTGGGACAGGGCCAAGATGAGGTGGGGGGGAGAAGGGTGAGTGAGAAAAGAAGGAGGTGAAAAGGGGTAGGATTGAAATGGGTAGAAAGGAATTGAGGATGAGGTGGGTGAAGTGAAATTAGGGCTGTAGTGAACGGATAGGAGAAGAAATGCAAAAGAAAAACAGAATTATTTTCCAAGTAAAATCATTTTATTCAACAAAAAACATCTTTAACTCAACAATCCTCTCTTAATACTTCATCAAAAAAATGCAAAAAATAAAAAATATTCATTCCCCAGGTGGCGGTGCAGTTGTTAGAGACGGCCATGGCACGGGGACACTGGCTGATGTTACAGAACTGCCACCTTTTGGTGGCGTGGCTGGAAAGCTTCGAGAAGCACTTGGACAAGCTGGCGAGAGCCCACAAGGACTTTCGGTTTCTTATATATATATATATATATATATATATATATATATATATATATATATATATATATATATATATATATATATATATATATATATATATATATATATATATATATATATATATATATATATATATATATATATATATATATATATATATATATATATATATATATATATATATATATATATATATATATATATATATATATATATATATATATATATATATATATATATATATATATATATATATATATATATATATATATATATATATATACGACGTCTGTAATTTAATCGAGTTGCCGCTCTCAAAACTCAAATCTCTAGTAGTTCAGAGTGAGTAAAACCTTTTCCATGGGAACGCCTTTGAACATAGTGCTAAAAGGCGCGTTAAAAATGCCTTGGTTAGATCAGCTTAGATCAGATTAAATAAGATTAAACCTGGGCAGTATTTCATACATAAATCAGTTGTTTGCCTTGATGTCTCACAGATTTATTTATTCCCATATGTTTGTGTTTATATTTATTTATTCACTCATCTTCTGCACATTCTCATTACATTTTATTTGTTATTTTGCCTCCATATACT
>OX387260.1:2634872-2637372 GCA_947562095.1 Branchellion lobata
CCACCACCTCACCCATCTCCTTTCATCCTTCCATTCCTCCAAACACATCACCACTACTCTTCTCCTCAACCAGCCCTCCCTCCAACCTCACCCTGCTTCTCTCAGCACCCACACCTCCCACACTTTAATTTTCCAAACCCCAAGCGTTCCTAATTCTATCTTTTTCTCAAGTTTTTTTCATAAAATTTCCCCTAATCCCCCTCTCCCTTCCCACTTCCACCGCCCAAGATTCCCTATAACTTTACGCCAAGCCCACCTCCCCTTCAAGGTGGGTTGGAACGTCAAATATGACTTCAACGACTCTGACTTGCACGTGTGTTTGGACATCTTAAAAACGTACTTGAATAAAGCATTGCACAATCGGGATGATCGTCTCCCCTGGAGCAGCCTCAAGTGTCTGATTGGGGAGGTTGCAGGCGGTGGATGGGGGCTTTATGGTTTTTGGGGTTTTTATGATGGTTGTGGAAAAGATGGTTAATTGAATGAATATCTGTAATTATTTCATTATTTGTTTTCAAACTTCTTCACTGCCCTCTTCCTTATGCTCACAACTTCTATACACCAATAACCTTCCCTTCTTTTCCAAACCACTTTTTTCCCCACCAAAACTCTTCCCACTTTAGACTAATCCACCTAAAGCAACCAATCCTTCCTGTCCATCCATATAAACCAACTTATCCAACTCCCCCATCCCAACCCAACCTTACCATTCAACCCCCCAAAGGTGATGTACGGAGGCAGAGTGATAGACGGCTACGACAGGCGTATCTTGAGGGCCTACATGGCAGAGTACATGGGCGATTTCATCTTCGATCCCTTTCAACCCTTCTCCTTCTTCAAGGACTCATCTTCCCACTACAAAATACCACCCGTTCACAATAAATTTGACTTTCTCAGTGGGTTTTGAGAGTTTGGAAGCTTTTGAGTGTTTTTTGAGTGTTTTTTGAGTAGTTTTTGGGTTTTGGGAGTTTGTGGTTTTTTTAAACCACAAACTCTGTGATTTTTTGTGGATATTTTGGTGGGCTGGTGAATGTTTCGTTTCTTATTTGAATTTTTTTCTAATGTGAGGTTCAAATTTGAATTCCACCACCATTGTCCCAACCACTAACTACCTACTCACAAACTTAACATTATCTCCAGCATCCTCTTACCCCAACTATCACCATCTACAAACCACCCCCCCTTCCACCACTCCTAGCTTTACCATCCCAACTACCACCCACTCCCAAACTCACCACCAACAAACCACCATTCCACCAACGTTTTTATTATTATTTCTCTTTCACCACCACCCATCAAAAACCCCTCACTAACTCAACACAAACCACTTATCCATAAAACACTCACCCACCCACCTTCAAACCATCAACCCATAAAAAAAACTCACCTTCAAACCATCCATCCACTATTTTTATTGCCTCCTACACAAATCATCTACCACAAATTCCTTACTAATCATTCTATCAACACCCTCACAACTACCCACCCTTTCAAAGACCCCCTCCAAAACTACTCTTTTCATCAACAACCACTCCTCCCCCCCATCCACAAACCACCCATTCCCAAACTCTACCCCCGCCCATTTCCTAAACCCCACCCCCAGACTACATAGAGAGTCTTCCTCTCATCAGCGTTCCTGAAGTCTTCGGCCTGCATCCCAACGCCCAGATCGGTTACTATGGCAACTGCATCAGAAAAATGTGGACCCACATGGTGTATCTGCAACCCTTCGTTGGTTGGTTGGGTGGATGCGTGGATGCGTGGATGCGTGGATGATGGATGGTTCGATTGATGAATGGATGGGTGAGTGGATAGATGGGAATATGGATGAGAAAATGGATGGAGGGATGAATGAGTGGATGAAAGAATGAATGAATGAGTGAATGAATGGATGGTTGAAGGAATGAGTGAATGGATAGATGAAAAGATGAATGGCGGGTTGATTAGTTGTTAGCTGACTATCAAAATGAATTATTATTGCATCAACTGATAGATGAGCAAAAATTAAAAAGTTTAAACAAATTACTCATCCAGTTCACCCATCCGTTCTTTTTTTCCTCTATGCACAGGGGATGTGACTCAGGGGCAGAGCAGAGAGGAGTTCATCAAGGAGGTTTCCATGGAAATTGTCGCCAAGCTGCCTGTCTCCTTCGATGTTGACAAGATCAAGAAAAAGTATCCATCCATCCATTTATCCATCCATCCATCCTTCCATCTATTCATTCACTCATTAATCATCCATTCCTCAAATCATCCATCCATCTAATCTAATCTAATCTAATCTAATCAAGAAGTTTGTAATGCGCCCTTAGCATTATGTTCAAAGGATTATGGAAACGGTTTTACTCACTGGGGGCTACCAAAGAACTAAGTACTCTAGAACCGCATCTGTATTTTATTGAGTTGCCGTTTTCAGAACTCAAACCTGGGCTCGCTCGGACACACTTCACAGCGGAATAGGCCCATCATAATGCCACAGGCGCAGACATAGTGGAATAAT
>OX387260.1:2644872-2654872 GCA_947562095.1 Branchellion lobata
TTATTTTTATTATTATTATTATTATTATTATTATTATAAATAAAAAGTATACTTAAATCTTCAATTAAACTGTCTTTCGTGTAAGCCATTTGCTGCTATCAAAAGGAAATGACCCAATAAAATTTGTGTTACCTAATCTTATCTATTCAAATAGTTTTTATAGCGCTTTGTAACTTCTGGAGAGTGCTCTGCTACGATGACCTTTCAATACAATACAAAGACAAATATTATTAAAGTGGCATTAGCCCCTTAAAGTTTCGAGGCCACTCAAACATCTTATTATTATAATTCTAGTAAAAATTGAAAACAGAATTGAATAATTAAATTTTTTTTAAATAAATTGTTTCTATAAAAAAAAGTACAGTATGATTATTATGATGAGGGGAAAATTTTATTGAATAGGTAAGTCTTCAGAAATCGGCAAAATGATTTTGTTGAACTTGAAGATTTCAAGCTGTTAGGCAGGTTGTTCCACAACTTAGGTCCGCTTCTTAATCCTAATGATTTTAGCTTGTGCTTGTTGGGAACAACGTCCTTTGACTTAGCCGATCTCAATCTTTGTTTTTCCTGTAGACTAGCAACTGGAACTAGGTCACGTGTCAGATACGCAAGACCCTCGTTGGACAAGCACTTATACATCTGCAGAGCAATTTTATACTCGATCCTTTCATCAATTTTCAGCCAGTGAAGCTCCTTGAGTACAGGGGTAATGTGATCATATTTTCTTACTCCTGTAATGAGACTGGCTGTTGTATTGAGTATGGATTGAATACTCTGCTTACCTCAGGTAAGCTGACTAAAGCCAGGTTGCCATAGTCAATACGACTTAAAACTAGGGCCGATGCAAGTGTTTTCAAGGAGTCCATTGTCAAACATCCCTTGATGGATCTTATTTGACGCAGAGAGGTATGGTTTTTGATATCTACGTTGACATCGTGAGGTCTCTATCCATAGAGATTCCCAAGTTCCTTACAGATTTTGATGGGAAGATTTTGCTTTCTAATACACGGACAGAATAGCTCGGAATATTTTTCAGATTCCGACGAGAAGAAAACCAGATCACCTCAGTCTTCTCACTGTTGAGCTTGAGGCAATTGTCTCCCATCCAAGCTGCGATTTCATCTACACACTCAGACACTCTTATCTGCAATTCTTCTGTGCCTTCATTATTGCAGTGGCCATATATTTGAGTGTCATCAGCATATTTATGAAAACCCAGCTTGTATTTCATAACTATTCTTTCAAGGTCTCCAGTGTATAGAGGAAACAACAATGGTCCGAAAGCAGATCTTTGTGGGACACCCACTGAAGAGTCAACAAAATCCAATTTTGTCCCACTGCAGCGTACATTGAAGGATCTGTCACTCAAGTAGTTTTTGAACCATTCCAGTGTGAAACCATCAAAACCCTACTTGCTTTTTATCCGTTTTAAAAAAATATTGTGATCAACTTAGTCGAAGGCAGCTGCACAGGTTTAACAATATGAGGAAGAAGAGCTTACCATCATCGGCTGCACCAGAATGTCTGAATACACATTTGTGACAGCCATTTCAGTGGAATGATGACGACGTAAGCTGATTGGTGGGTGGGGAATAAAGTTTAAGTATCTTAGTAGCTCATGACTTTGTTGAGAACAAGCCTCTCTGAGAGCTTGTACAAAACAGGCAGATTAGCGATGGGTCTGTAGGATGAAGCAACATTGTGATCAAGACTAGGTTTTTTCAACAGTGGTGTAATCTGAGCCGATTTCCAAGACTTTGGGACAATTCCTTCGGAAAAAGACTGATTGACCGCAAAGAAAATCAAAGAAAGAAAGGTTAAATCATTTCTGAAATCTTTTCAAAAGCCGAGTGGGTATTGGATATGAACGTAAGATTACTAAATAATGAAGTGGAGAATGTCGTAGAATTAATTCAGGACTAAAAAATGGATGTGATGTTTATGGCAGAAAGATGGCATGACCCGGAGTCAATCAGCACAAGTAAGCTGCGGAGCCGGGGTCTTGTGGTCTTCGAGAAAGCAAGGCCAAGACTTCCCGAGTCAGTGAACACCCTGCTCACCAACCATAGAGGAGTGGCAGTGGCTTTCAACTCCATGTTCCTGGGAAGGCTGTTAAAGTTAACTTCAACTGTCAGTTTTGAAAATCTGTGTGTGAGAATAAGCTCAAGCCCCAAGTCAGTCATCTGATTGGTTGTTTATCGCACAGGTGCTGCTTCTTCATTGTTTTACAAAGAATTTGAAAACACCTTGGGTATTCTGGCCACATAAAGGTTTTGATTCTGGGTGATTTCAATTTTCACTTGAACAGCCCGAAAACACAGATGCACAAACATTCTTAAACATTTTAAGATCCCATGGTTTTGATTCGTCCACAAACCAACCCACCTATAACCAAAGAGGATGGTTCGATGTAATAGCATCCAGAAAGAGTGTCCATACTGACTGTATTGATAGTGGCATTTCTGGTCAAAATCTGCTTTTGTGCAGTTGTGAGATGCTCAAACCACCTCCCATCTATCGACAGCTCCAAATTAGACGTTGGAATTTTTTGCACACTGAAAAGTTTATTTCAGAACTAAAGCTGTCTTCTCTTCCAGCTGCCACAAGTCTTGATAAAGACTCAGCTTTTGACTTCTATAATTTCACTCTGTCAAGGATGCTTTGACCGTTAGAGTACATGAGAGACCTTCTGATCCGTGGTTTGATAAAGAGTGTCGTATTTCAAAATGTCTTGAAAGAAGTCTAGAAAGGATCTACATGAGAACCAAGAGTGAGAAGGATTTTGCTGCATGGCTGGGTCGGAAAAACGCTTTGTAGACACAAGCGTAAAGATTACTGGAATAATAAATTCCGTAATCCAAAAAACAAAACGGCTAACATTTGGAGCCACATTACTAGTGTCTCTGGTCGAAGAAAGAGATCTTCTGTTGACGGAATTCAGCTTGTTGAATTCCAATCTTTTCTGTTAAAGAAAGTTGAGTCAGCGAGGAACTCAATCCAAGCCAGAGAAAAATCCATTTATTTAGCTTATGCACAAGAAGGCGGTCTCAGTAGGCTCCAGGATGTGGATGAGGATGAGCTTCTCAAGGCTATTCAGAGGCTTCCAAACAAACAGTGTGCTTCTGATTGTCATGTTTTAAAATGAAAGCTAGATCATAAGGATTTTATATATTTTTAAACTTTTATATTTTATTCCATTAGTTTTTCATACTCAAATTTTTCAGTGAAATTCAAATGGTGTTTTTCTTGCGAAGTTCTTCCTCTTCCTAATAATGGCTTCATTTCTTCAGGTTGGATTCGAACTTATAACTTTTAGCTAACTGGTGTTTAAAGCCCTTGGTATAGTTCAATCTAGTCTAATCAAAGCATTTGTGAAGCGTTTTTTGAAATTATTTCTTTAAAGTCTTTAGTAGCTCAAGTCTAGACATACCCTGAAACAAGGTAAAAAACCTAGCGAACAATCAAACTATAAAAAGAAAAAAAATTAATTAACGGTTTTTTACCACTTTGCTCAAAGATGCTCCCAGTGGAACGTTATCACACGCTGCTGGACTGCTAGTTGACTGAGCCACTCTAGCACGGCGTCTGTTCCTTACTTGAGTTGCCGCTTTTCAAATCAAACTTCATTCTTCTTCATTCGAAAGTAACTGCTCAACTGAAAAGTATAGGTTTTTTTCATTTTTTTATAGTCTTTATTAGATCAAGTCCAGACATACGTTGGAGATGTTACAAAAACACGGCGAACAATCGAACTAAAGAAGAAAACATTAAAATATACGAGAAAAGATTGTTATCGGTCATAAAAGTTACAAAAAACTTACATGAAGGGGCTGCATATTTTATGCGAGATATAATTAGAGATTCCGTTATATCATATAATTTAGGACCATAAAGTCCATGAGCCCTAATTATTTTAAGCGCATGGAACGTTTGGTAGCATTTTATAATAATATTGTCAATGTGAGGTGTGATGTTGAGAGTTTCAGTGAATGCGAGGGATAGCGAAGGAAGAAGTTTGTCGGAGGGATGGATAAAGACAAGGGGGTGTTATTTTATTATAATTATTATGTATAATTAATTCATAAGATTTTTTGAGATTAAGAGAAAGATTACTTAATTTAGCCCATTCAGATAAAGAGTCTAATTCTAATTGCAAGGAATTACTATTAGATGATGGAATGACGAGATAAGTGTCATCAGCAAACTTAATCATTTTATTGGGGGGATGTACAGGTTAAAGAGAAGATGCATTAATAATGAAAGATGATGGACCCAATACCGAACCTTGAACCACACTAGAATTAATAGATAAGGCACTAGATGTTCACAAGTCCGTCAGGATACCACAAATTTTTGCACTGCCTTTCAACACTTGTTTACTTTCTTGTTGAGCAATTTAGCGAACAGTATTTATGTAGGCATTGGTTGACGATTTAACTGCAATGTCAAACGAGAAAACGGAGGATTCAGCAATCTTTTTAAAATCTTTGTAATCAGCAAACACTATAACTCTTAGATGAGTTAATTCATTTACAACTAATATTTGAAACTTTGAATTTCAAATAGTTAATAAAAAAAGTTTAAATGAGGAAAATTAAAGTAACGACCATACACGCTTTCGCGAAACCCGAAACCGAAGGTTCACTTGACAATAAGAGTTTCAAGTGCATCCACACTTTCTTTATTTACAGGTTCCAATACATTAGCTGTTATATTCGATTTTATATAAATTGATACGCCACCACCTCTTTCTTAACCCTATCTTTCTTGAAGCTAGAATAACCATCAATAGAAATGAGTCCATCCGAGTGATGCGATTTGAGCCATGACTCGGTGATGATGACGATGTCAGGCCGTAGTTGAAAAACATCACATCTGAGTCTCTCAATGCCATGAGGTTTGACGAGGTTAGTGGCATTAAGAATTTAGACTATTGGAGGTTTATACTTACTCAGAGGTTTTTTAGAATTGGAAATAGTGTTTAAATTTATTATGATAAGATTATTTCTATTGATACTATTTTTATTAATAGTATTTCTATTGATTGGCTTAACAAATAAATTTTGACTACGATTAATTGTTGGAATCTGCCTCTGATGATCCGGATTTCAAATATTATTTCTAAATAATATACTCCTTGTATCCCGACTTATTTTACTTCCGAATTAGAATTTTTTGAGATCATTAGAAGAATTTTCTATCATATTGATGTGAATATAATAAAGTTGAAGAAAAAAATTAATGAGAATACGAATCGAAAAGAACAAATCGCGAAAAAAAAAGTTATGAAAATATTAAACACAATGAAATAATAACTTAAAACGATAAATCAATTAAAAATAGAAAAAAAGTGATTAAAATTTAAGTTTTGTTCAATTTAAAATTTATTTTTATGAAAAAACTAATATAATTCAAATCAAAACAGTATTTTTAGTTGACAAATACTTCTATAATTTTAAATCATGATTTGATTGTTTTGAAAATATTGATTAAATAAATGCATTTAAGATATCTCTATGCTTAATTTTTTAAATGCTGAAAATACTCACGTAATTTTTATAGAAATGAGTTAAAGTTTCGAGTTATAGAGCTTATTGGAACATTATAGTAAAGTAAACGTTGGACTTTAAAAATATTTAAAATACTAATTATGGCGATGACTACATTGGCAGTTAGACAAACGCTATCTTTGGAATGATTCAAGTGTCGATCAGCCATTTTTGGCGGAGTACCGTTTCGTAAATTTCAATCCAAGAAATCTGGAATATATGTAATTTTTTCAAGAGTGAAAATAAACCATCCTAATATTAAAATTGATGTTCTAAAAAAATGTTCATTTACTAAAGATAAATTTTAAATTTCGTTGCAAGTCAAAGTTTTCACTATGACTTTTATTCTTTCTTGGATATCTATATCTTAAGATAGGATGAATGGAGTAGATCAAGCAAACGCAAAAAACCACTTTCCCGGCAACCCGGCGGTGGTTGCTCTTCCTAGCAACCTGTAAGACTGCCTTCTAATACAATTTTTTAAATTTTACAATAACTTTTTTACGAAGCGGAAATAAACAACTTAATTCTTTGAATCACACGATATTATTTTTAAAAAAATCGTTGACAATAAGATTTACAACATAAAAAATTTGCAGCGTTGGGTCAATGACTGACGGGAACCATTACCACATAACATATCCACAAAGTTTTTATCCAAATGAGGATTATGCAAGGGTGTACAGCACCCATTCCTCACCTATGCAGCCCCACCCATTGGTCTCTCCAGGTGCCATGCAATGCCCTGAAATGCATCGCTACTTTGCACAGAGGCCGATGACGCATCAGACTCTTGAGCAAGGTTTTGTTTCTCAAAATATCAAGACAGGTTTCCAAAATCAGGCTGGTTATGTGCAAAAGAATAGTCCCATCACAAGACCTGTGATGCGTTCCTCCTATGTCCAACACCAAGTACCGCAAGGTCAAGCCTTTTATCAGCCCACCCAACAGCCTTCTCAACAATACATGCAAGTGCACACACCCACCATGAACCAGCAGCAAATGGTACATCAGCAGTTGCTTTTCCACAACCACCAGTTTCCTAGCTTTAGACCAGTTTCACCACCACAACATCATCTGATACAACAATATCAACAACAACATTTCCTTCAGTTTCAACAACAACAGCAGCAACAACAACAACAACAAGTTCACCAACAGTATCAGCAAACACACCCACCACAAATACCTTCTTATTTTACCTCTTACCCACCTACTGAAACACCACAGTTCATCTTACAGCCACAATATCAACAACAACAGCTCGAGCAACAACAGCAGCAACAACAACTGGAACAACAGCAACAACAATTCAACAATTTCCCATTAGCTTCTTACCCTACCCAAGCACCCATTCCTCAATTGCAACCCAATAATGAAATCAACCAAAACCAAAAAAACAGTGACACCTATACCATGCGTGAGTCACTTATAGTTTATTTAATTTATTGTTAAAAGAAATTTCATTTATTATGGAAATCATGTTTTTTCCAATTTGTTTTTTCTTCTCCATAAAAATCATTATATAGTTTAATTATATATTTTTAAAAAATGAATGAATGAATGTACAGATGTTATAGCGCACAGTTAGCAAACTAGTTAGCTTCAGAAGTGCTAAGGATCAATCAAGGATTAATTTGAAAAAAAGGTTTTGGTAAAGGTAGGTTTTTATTAGTTTACGAAGGTTTACTAACAAAGTTGATAAGTAGAGGCTGCATAGAAGAGATTTCCATAGGTTAGGGGCAGTATGGCAGAAAGAGCAATGAGAAATTCTCTAAATGTATATATATATATATATATAAAATTTCATTAATCAATTTGTCCATATAAAAGCAAACTTACACAAATCAATTTTAGGTAAAAAGCTAAAAAATTTGAGTTCCATATGAATATGAAAGGATTTTTGTACAAATGTTTCTTTTTTTCTGCTGCTGAAAATTTTCTTTAAACTCCAGTGCAAACAATAAAATCAAGGTCTATGCATGCCTTTGTATTATTTAACTGTGTTGCTCAAAACCATAAAAAAAAACATTTTTTCACTTGACAGCAACAAAACTATGCAGTATTTTCATTTAAAACAATTCAAAGTATCATCAATTGATCTACTGCTGTTCTTTGTTTATTTCAACATTACTCACATCCACCATTTCCATTACCACCCACACCTCTAACTCTAAAAATAATCCCTGTTAATTATGCTGATCACTGAAAAATAAAACAGCCACACCCCACGCCATCACCACCCACCCATACCACCATCACCATTACACCACTTACACCATATACAATACCATCCACACCACCACACACATACACGCACACACATTCAATCCATCACACACCACCCACCCGTCCAGCTTATGCCTCAGAGTATGCCGAGGTGAAGGCTACCCAGAAGGCATTCAGTCGCGCCATCCCGTTCATTGACCCCGAAACTAACAAGGAGATCGACCTTCGCAAGGCATCAACGACGACTTTGAACAGCTCCAGTCGGTTGTTGAGTTCAAAAAGTGTTGGTGGGATGGTGTTGGAGTGATGGGTGGGTGGTGAGAGTTTTTTTTGTGGGTTAGTGTCAATGGTGGGGTTGTTTGTGTGGTGGGGGCTAGTTTTATTCAATAATTCAAAATAATAATAATAATAATAATAATAATAATAATAATAATAATAATAATAATCATCATCATCATCATCATAATCATTTTCAATAATAAGGGTAATAATAAATCCCACTCAGAAGCCATATGGAGGCACAAGTGACAGGACCCCCTCATCTACAGCCACCACCACCACAACCACCACTGTGGCTCGGGTGGTCACATCAGCTTCCCTAGTGTCAAGTACCTTAACAGCTGTTGCCACCTCAAGCAGCGCCCAAGCAACAATTGCATTCTTTGCGGCTGCAACCAGTGGGAGCGTTTCATCACTCGCAACAACAACTGGAACCATGTCAATAATGACAGCACTTGGAACCACATCAACAACAACAATTGGAACAATGTCAAAAACAACATCAGTAACAAAAACAACAACAGCAGCAACAAGAGTAGTAGAAACAAAAGCAGCAACAACAACAGTAACAGCAGTAACAACAACTAGCAACAGTAACAGCAGCCATACAGCAACACACACCACAATCGTTGCTCCTATATCTGATGTAGCTATCGACAAACCTATAGGAATTATTAACGTTTCAAGTAAGGTGGCATCCACCACAACCATGACCACTACCTGTGTCACCACACTCACCTATGCTGCAACCACTGAGGCTTCCGTCGCTAACACCACACAACAACAACATACATCTCTTCCATACACCCTTACAGTCTCTACAGGTAGCATTTGATGTTGTTTTGGTTTTATTTCTGTAATTGCTATTAATAGTGTTGTTTTTATTATCATAATTGGAAGTAGTAATACTACTAGTATTATTATTACCACTAGTTTAAAAATAGTAATTAATACAATCATATTTATTTTTATATAATTATTATTGTTTTTATTCATCACCTTTCATTAGCTGGCATATCCTCAAAAGCTTTGAAGGATGAGAAGGTGAAGGAAAAGAAAAAAAGTGAAAGAAAAGATTTGGAAATGAATGAGACAACAATCAAGAAAGAGGATAAGAAGGAAAAGAAAGAGGAGAAAGAGGAGAAAGAAGAGAATGAGGAGAAGAAGGAAGAGAAAGAGGAGAAGAGGGGAGCTAAAGATGGAAATAAGAAATTGAATGAGAAAATAGGTATGCTGTTCACCAAAAGTGCAACCTGCCTCGATGGGGAGAAAATGAGGAGTGGTGGTGGTGATGGTGCTAATACAGGTGGTGTTACAGGTGGTGGTGATGCTAATACAGGTGATGTATTGAGTGTTGGTGCTGACTTTGATGATGAATGCCCCAAGAAAAGTGAACTAAAGTCTGAACTTACCCCAGTGAAACTCGATGACGATGATGCTGGTAGTCACAAACATGCTAGTGGTGTTGCCAGTGGTGGTGGGGGGGGTGGTGATAAAGATGTTAATGACGAGGATGATGACGGTAAGAAAATAATTGAAAAAAAACCAACAAAAAGTTTCCAAATAGCACAAAGAAATGATGAGGAAGAAGAAGAGGAAGATGATGAAAATGAAGATGACGACGATGATGACGACGATGATGATAACAAGTTTGCAACTCCAACATCTGGTTTGTTGTCGGAGAATGAATCCGATGCAACACTTGAAAAAACTGTTGCCATAACAACAGCAACACCAGCATTATCGACGCAACAACAAAAGCCACCACCACAAAGCCTTCTTAATAGACTAACTTCATGCCTTTCTGGTGGCCACAGTGTGGCTAGTAGTGGTACCACCACTGGTGGGGCAAGTGGTGCTGGTGGCTCGAATGCTCCCATTGAAGCAATGGTGACAACAGCTGTTGCAACCACAAAAAGAAACAGAGTAACGGAAATCAGTAA
>OX387260.1:2659872-2669872 GCA_947562095.1 Branchellion lobata
CTAAGAAAATTTCCACCGTTAGTGTTCCCTCATTCACCCCTTTGACCCCCCCCCCCCCTTCTTTTTCCTTTCCTCCCTTTCCTCTCTTTTTTCTTTTCTCCTCTTCCAAATTTTTCCAGCTACATGGCTCTTCTTCACTCTATCATCCTTCATCCACAGTTCAATACGCATTCACACCTCCACTCACCACCACCATATATCCTCACCCTTTCACCATTTCACCACTCTTCCCATCTTCACATCTCGCCACCACCCGTCCCACCCTCACATCTCACCACCATCCCACTCTCACATTTTATCACCATTTCACCACCATCCCACTCTCACATTTTATCACCATTTCACCACCATCCCACTCTCACATTTTATCACCATTTCACCACCATCCCACTCTCACATTTTATCACCCTTTCACCACCATCCCACTCTCACATTTTATCACCATTTCACCACCATCCCACTCTCACATTTTATCACCATTTCACCACCATCCCACCCTCACATTTTATCACCATTTCACCACCATCCCACTCTCACATTTTATCACCATTTCACCACCATCCCACTCTCACATTTCATCACCGTTCCACCACCATCCCACTCTCACATTTTATCACCGTTCCACCACCATCCCACCCTCACATTTTGTCACCATTTCACCACCATCCCACCCTCAAATTTTGTCACCATTTCACCACCATCCCACTCTCACATTTTATCACCATTTCACCACTATCCCACTCACATTTTATCACCATTTCACCACCATCCCACTCTCAAATTTTATCACCATTTCACCACCATCCCACCCTCACATTTTATCACCATTTCACCACCATCCCACTCTCACATTTTATCACCATTTCACCACCATCCCACTCACATTTTATCACCATTTCACCACCATCCCACCCTCACATTTTATCACCATTTCACCACCATCCCACCCTCACATTTTATCACCATTTCACCACCATCCCACCCTCACATTTTATCACCATTTCACCACCATCCCACTCACATTTTATCACCATTTCACCACCATCCCACTCTCACATTTTATTACCATTTCACCACCATCCCACCCTCACATTTTATCACCATTTCACCACCATCCCACTCTCACATTTTATCACCATTTCACCACCATCCCACTCACATTTTATCACCATTTCACCACCATCCCACCCTCACATTTTATCACCATTTCACCACCATCCCACCCTCACATTTTATCACCATTTCACCACCATCCCACTCTCACATTTTATCACCATTTCACCACCATCCCACTCTCACATTTTATTACCATTTCACCACCATCCCACCCTCACATTTTATCACCATTTCACCACTATCCCACCCAACAGGTGAACGTGCCTAGCAAGAGCGATCCTCGTTCGATTTTGTCATTCCGGAAGATGTTGTTGAACAAGTGTCAGTGGCAGTTCGAACTTGAAAGACACAACGAACGAGACATCCAACAAATGCAACAACAAATTGATCAGTGCCATGAGGTGCGTGGGGGAGTGGCTGAATGGGTGGGTGGGTAAGTGGGTGGAAGGATAGGTGGGTAAGTAGGCAGAAGGATGGATGGGTAAGTGGGTAAATGGGTGGATGGGTGAATGTGTTAGGGAAGGAGGAATGGGTGGGTGGTTGTCGAGGGGTTAGTGGAAGGCTATGAGAGGGTGGTTTATTACGTAGGTGGGACAAGGGTGGGTTAGTAGAGGAGGGATGAGTGGGTTAGGGAAGGGAAGAGGATGGTGGGTGGTGAAAAATGGATTGTGTGGGGAAGGGTGAAAAGCAGGTGGTGAGATTTCTTTCAAACTTTTATGGAAATAAAAAGTTTGAGGAGGTTTTTGTAGCTGCATGTATGGAGGATAAAGATGATGATGATGATGAGAATTGTAATAATAACAACATTAATAATTATAATTATTATTATTGTTATGACGACATAAGGAGGAGAAGAAGAAGGCGATGATGGTGGAGCAGGAGGAGAGTTTGTACAAGGCTCGTCAGAGGTCCCTTGGAAACATCCGGTGAGCCCGTCCTTTCTCACAACATCACTTCATTCACCACACCACCATTCCATTACTCCTCGTTCACCACACCACCACTCCATTACTCCTCGTTCACCACACCACCACTCCATTACTCCTCGTTCACCACACCACCACTCCATTACTCCTCGTTCACCACACCACCATTCCATTACTCCTCGTTCACCACACCAGCACTCCATTACTCCTCGTTCACCACACCACCACTCCATTACTCCTCGTTCACCACACCACCACTCCATTACTCCTCGTTCACCACACCACCACTCCATTACTCCTCGTTCACCACACCAGCACTTCATTACTCCTCGTTCACCACACCACCACTCCATTACTCCTCGTTCACCACACCACCACTCCATTACTCCTCGTTCACCACACCACCACTCCATTACTCCTCGTTCACCACACCACCACTCCATTACTCCTCGTTCACCACACCACCACTCCATTACTCCTCGTTCACCACACCACCACTCCATTACTCCTCGTTCACCACACCACCACTCCATTACTCTTCGTTCACCACACCAGCACTTCATTCCACGCTCCATCACTCCTCGTTCACCACTCCATCACTCCTCGTTCACCCCACTTCTTTCAATTCCGCTATAAAATTACTCACCACTACATTCCACCATTTCAAAACCAGCCTTTTCCACTCACCGCTACTCTCCGTCTTTTTCAAATACTCTTTTCAACCACAATTTTTTTTTTCATTTTTCATCAAACCACCATCTCCTTACCTTCATCTCTTCACCCTTATCAAACCACCACCCATTCCCCATCAAACCACTCATCTCCCATCAAACCACCACACATGTCTCATCAAACCACCCATCCCCCATCAAACCACTACCCATCCCCCATCAGCCACCACCCATCCCCCATCAAACCACCACCCATCCCCCATCAAACCACTACCCATCCCCCATCAGCCACCACCCATTCTTCATCAAACCACCACCCATTCCTCTTCAAACCACTACCCATCCCCCATCAGCCACCACCCATCCCCCATCAAACCACCACCCATCCCCCATCAAACCACTACCCATCCCCCATCAGCCACCACCCATTCTTCATCAAACCACCACCCATTCCTCTTCAAACCACCACTTCACCCTCTTCAAACTACCACATATTCCCCATCAAACTACCACCCATATCTTTTTAAACCATTAATCCTCCTTCAAACCACGTTTCCCCCTTCAAATCAATAGTCATCACTAATAAAACCGCCATCCATCCTCCATCAAACCACCACCCATACCCCTTCAAACCACCAACCATCCCCCTTCAAACTACCACCCATCCCCCTTCAAACTACCACCCATCCCTTTTCAAACCATTCATCCTCCTTCAAACCACCCATCTCCCATCAAACCACCATCCATCCCCTTTCAAACCGCCCATCTCCCATCAAACCACCATCCATCCCCTTTCAAACCACCCATCCCCTATTAAACCACCATCCATCCCCTTTCAAACCACCCATCACCAATCAAACCGCCATCCATCTTTCATCAAAACACCACCCATCCCTCATCAAACCACTACCCATTCTTCTTTAAACCCCCACCCATCACCAATCAAACTACCGTCCATCCCCCATCAGACCACCCATCTCCTATCAAACCACCACCCATCCATCTTCAAACCACCACCCATCCATCTTCAAACTACCACCCATCCATCTTCAAACCACCACCCATCCATCTTCAAACTACCACCCATCCATCTTCAAACCACCACCCATCCCCCTTAAAATCACCACTCATCCATCTTCAAACTACCACCCATCCATCTTCAAACCACCATCCATCCATCTTCAAACCACCACCCATCCATCTTCAAACCACCACCCATCCATCTTCAAACTACCACCCATTCTCCATCAAACTGCCACCCATCTCCCATCAAACCACCCATCCCCCGTCAAACCATCTCCCATCCCTTTTCAAACCTCCACCATCACCAATCAAACCACCACTCATCCCCCGTCAGACCACTCATCCCCCGTCAGACCACTCATCCCTGTCAGACCACCACCCATCTCCCATCAAACCACCCATCCTTCAAACTCTCACCCATCACCAATCAAACCACCACCTATCCTTCATCAAACCACCCATCCTTCTTCAAACCCTCACCCATCACCAATCAAACCACCATCCATCCCCCATCAAACCACCCATCCCCCATCAAACCACCACCCATCACCAATCAAACCACCACCCATCCCCCATCAAACCACCACCCATCCCCCATCAAACCACCACCCATTCCCCATCAAAACGCCACCCACCTCCCTTCAAACCACCACTTCACCCTCTTCAAACTACCACCCATTCCCCTTCATATCAACACCCAATACCCTTCAAACTACCATCCACCCCCCCATGACAGTTTCATAGGGGAGTTGTTCAAGATAAAGATGTTGACGGACAAGATAATGTTTGAGTGCTGGCTCAACCTCATGAAGTCCAATGACGCCGACTCAGTTGAGTGCCTCTGTTGGCTCGTCAGAACCATCGGTGGGTGAGGGGTATGGGGAGGGGGAATATAAGTGGATGGATGGTTGTGAAAGTGGGAGGATAGGTTTGAAGGAGGGGGGTGAATAGGGGTTAGTTGTGAAGGTATGGAGTCACCAAAATCCACTAGACTGCCATCATTTCACTCCACAATCCACCACGACAGGCAAGGACCTTGACATTCCGGACCACCGGGACAAGATTGACATGCACTTTGCTGAGATGGTGCGAAAGGTGAACAGCAAACACGTGCCTCCTCGCACCAGGTTCATGCTCCAGGACCTCCTCGAACTCAGAACCGTCAGTCAGGGTTTTCTTGGTAGATTCAGGGGTTTTTGGTGGTTTTGGGGTTTTTAGCGCTTTTGGGGGGTTTTGGATGGGGTATAGGAAATTTTAGATGAGAATTTGGTGAGGGATAAGCGATTTTGGATTAGACTGAGTGGCTTTTGAATGGATGGTTTTGGAAGGTATTTTTTGGTAGAAGTGGGTTTTGAAATAGGGGTTGGTTGTAGGGTGGTTTTAAAATGGGGGTAGAATGGTTTTAGTTGAGTGGATGAGTAGATGGATTAGTTTTGAAAAGAGGTTGGAGAAGAATGGGAAATAGCTCTCGCATGCCTTCCTAGTTTCCATTTTGTCCCATTTCCGCCTTTTTTCCTCACACACACGCTACGACGGTATATAACGTACTGTCCGACCTGACCGAAGGAGAAATTTTAGATGCTTTAGTGGCCAAAAACGGTCTTTTTTTTGCGTCCGGCGAGAAAGAAAGACTAAAGGTGTGCCGAAGATTTAGAAATAGCCGGGAAAACTGGGACGTGGTCGTGCGTATGGCGCCGGCCACGCACAAAAAACTCGGGGAGAAGAAGGATAAGAGGGTCTTCCTTCTTTTCTCGGCACACCCTTACAAAAATAGAGTTCAGACCCTCAGGTGCTTCAAGTGTTTCGGTTATGGGCTCTAAAGGCAGCTGTAAAAATAGCCGGGTCTGCGGTCGATGCCGAGAAAAAGACCATGTGGCGGCCAAATGCACAAGCAGGGCCAAGTGCGTCAACTGCATGCGGGCAGGCAGAGGGCCATACCGCCACTGATTCAGGATATCCCGTTTACGCGAGGCATCTCGCAATCACTCGAACACGCACTGCCTACTAATGGATGAAAAACGTTCTTTTTATTTTGACGTTGATTATTCATCAGATTTTAACGATTATAATTACGATTCAAAAGATATTAGTATAGGTACTTGTGGTAATAGAGGTCCCAAGCGTCTCAATTTCCTTCAGCTCAACTGTCGGAATTGTCAGGCCGTGATGCATGAAGTGGAGGAGGTTATCTCCGCAGGCGGCTTTGACATTGTATTCCTGCAAGAAGGGCTTCGAGGTTAATGGGTATCACAGCTTCATACCTAAGAGGCTACTGCGAAGGCGTGCACTCTAGCGGCAGTCGGATTGCAAGTGTTCCATTTGTCTCGTTTTGACACGGTGCTAAGTAGAGGCTAATAGCTTAGTTTAAGTGAAAAAAAAAGGAAAATTCCATGGGTTAGATCAGTCACTATCTGTTAGGTAAGGTTAACAAATAAATTTAGTGAAGAAGAATGTGTCAAGGAGGCATTCGGTGGGCTGAAGTGCTCGTTCGAGCCTCTCGTGTGCGCCATCAGGAGATCTTACTCGCCCCCGGTACGGAACAGCCGGAATGGGGTAGCGAGAGTGGTCGATGGGTTGTGGCCTCGAAACTCTACGGGGTTAATGCCACTATAATAATATTCGTTTTTTTTGTTGTATTAGCTGCCGAGCGCCCAAATAGTGAATATACTACTACTACTACACGCACGCTACCCTTTCCACTTACTCACACACATGCATGCACACACAAACAAACACACACGCACGCACATGAACACACACGCGCACGCACACACAAACACCCATACTCCCTCTTTCTGTACACACACGCATTACCCCCCTTCTCCTCCCAGAACAAGTGGGTGCCTCGTCGGAGTGATAACAATCCTAAGACCATTGAGCAGATCCACCAGGAGGTGCAGCAGGAGGAGCAGGAGAAGATTCTGCAAATGACCTCCTCGTGCCCACCTCCTCCTCCACCTGCCCACCTCCGCAACCGACACTCTCTCCACCGAGGCTCTGATTCTTCTGGAAGCAATGACTGGACCTTTTGCAGTCGTGGTATTGGCGGCAGTGGTGGCGCTGGTGGCGTTAGTGGCGGTCGCTATATACCCAAGACACCCATCGATCACTCGAAGCTAAAGTTTGACAAGTTAGTGGAGTCAGACTTCAAGCTCGAGCCGAATCGGGTGAACTGGACTGCTGGTTCTAACAACAACAGCCTTCCCAACTTTCAGCACCTCACTTCTGCTTCCAGAAACTCCTCCATGGAGTCGGAAAAGTTGTCTGCTGCTAATTCCAACAGGTTAAGGGAGGCTGAGCTTAAGTTGGGTTGGTTTTTGTTGGTGGGGAGTTTTAGGTTGGTTTGTGCTTGGGAAATTAATTTTTGGGGTTGTGGAACTGGATGTATGTGGTTATGAAGATAGGTGTTGGTGCTTTTGATCTCTTTACTTTTTCATTTTTCACCTACTGTCTTTTCCTCCCCCTCCTATACCTTCTCCTCTTTCCATCCAATTCCTATTTCCACCCAATTCCCCTTTTGACCCCAAGGTGTGCCATGCTGGGTGGAGAGCAGTATGAGACGAACAACCACCCATCTGGTGCCTACAACAGCCACTTCAACCGCTTCAAAGACAACATGTGGAGGAATCAGGCTGGTGCTGCCCACACCTTCAATTCTAACTTTAGCTTACTGTTAGTGTCTATGCTAAATTCACTTCCTTCTACCCATGCATCCTTCCATCGATTCTTCGCTTCTTCCATCCGTCTTTTCATTCATCCATCGTTTCTCCCATCCGTTTTTTTCATCCATCATTCCATCCATCCATCCATCGTTTTTTACATCCATCGTTCCATCCATCTACCTTTTCATCCACTCATTATCCCATCTATTCATCTTAACAACCCATTCATTTAATCCGACTTCTGTACATTCCAAGCATACAGCAGTACAGTATCTCCACCAACACCCACCTTCAATCACCCATTCAATTTTTACAACCTGCCCAAAAACACCCCAACAATTCACATACCCACAATAACCAGCCCAATCACACCCAACACCCACAATCACCAACCCATCCACATTACCCACCACCACCCATCCACCATCACTACTGCTCACCCACCACCGCCACTTCTCACCCACCACCACCACTACTCACCCACCACCGCCACTTCTCACCCACCACCACCACTACTCACCCACCACCGCCACTACCTACCCATCACCACCACTACCCACTCACTACCACCAACCATCTACCCACCACCACCAACCACACCCACACTTATCACATTCACCCACCACTACCATAGGAGGGGTGGTAAAAAGAACTCTGACAGTCCACTCCGTCCTCGCAACTCTTCCCGTCCTTCACCCTGTCACTCCAGCTCAAGAGAGTCGAGTGTGTCACGTGATCGAAACTCGCCTCATCGGGCGCCACGACAACCACCACACCAACCACAGCAGCCACAGTCTCACCACAAGGCTTACCACCACAACTACCCACCGCCACCACCGGTTTCGTCATCACAGCCACCACCACCACACCTGCACAAGAACACCACCTACCCCCAATTCCGCTCTTCAGGCAGCGCCTCTAAAAGTGACCTAGTCTTTACCCGCACCCCCAACCACCCTCCACCACCCCACTTCCACTCCAGTGCCCACTCTTCCGATTCCCATAGCAACCAACATAGCGCTCAACTCACCCACCAACACAGCAACCCACATAGCAACCAGCCTACCCACCACCCTAGCAACCAGCCTACCAACCAAGTTCCCATGGCGCCTCTGGAGCCAGGTCTGTTGAGCAAGAAGATACAAGGCCTCATGGATGAGTACTGCTCCCTCAAGGACCTCAAGGTCAAATTCACGTTCAAATTCATTTGCAACTAATTTTACTCATTTTTTATTTTTCCCTTTACTTCAAATGCTCATTTTATTTGCTTCAAATGTTTTTTTCGTTTTTTTTTTAAATTTTTTTGTGGTATTATTTTTCAAAATGCTCAGGTTGAATTGCACCAAATAATTGGCAAAGTTAATTCAATTTACTTTAATAAATTAAACCATGAACTTATAATAATAATAATAATAATAGTAATAATATTCAAGCCTTGCCAATCATCCAATCAGAACGCTCTGTTGAGTTTTGACGAATTGAGACTGACCACTGACAGCAAGCCTCGCTTCATCTCACTGCTCATTGGCTACGTGCTGGACAAGCCAGAAAAGTATTTGCTGAGTTGTGGGCAGTTGTTGGCTGAGCTGTGTCATCGACAACTCATTGACACTGACTCTCTTGAGAAGAAGTGGGTGCTCTGATGTTGTTGTTATTGTTGTTGTTAGTCGTGGTGTTGGCGTTGTTGTTGTTGTTAGTCGTGATGTTGTTGTTATTGTTGTTGTTAGTGACGTTGGCGTTTTTGTTGTTATTAGTCGTGATGTTGTTGTTATTTTTGTTGTTAATGATGTTGGCGTTGTTGTTGTTGTAGTTGTTGTTGTTGTTGATCGTGGTGTTGGCGTTGTTGTTGTTGTTATTGTTGTTGTTAGTTGTTGTTAGTGATGTTGGCGTTGTTGTTGTTGTTGTTGTTGTTGTTGTTGTTGTTGTTGTTGTTAGTCGTGGTTTTGGCGTTGTTGTTGTTAGTCGTGGTGTTGGCGTTGTTGTTGTTTTTTAGTCGTGATGTTGTTGTTATTGTTGTTGTTAGTCGTGGTGTTGGCGTTGTTGTTGTTGCTAGTCGTGATGTTGTTATTGTTGTTGTTAGTTGTTGTTAGTGATGTTGGCGTTGTTGTTGTTGTTGTTAGTCGTGGTGTTGGCGTTGTTGTTGTTGTTATTCGTAGTGTTGGCGTTGTTGTTGTTGTTAGTCGTGATGTTGTTATTGTTGTTGTTGCTACTTGTTGTTAGTGATGTTGTTGTTGTTAGTCGTGTTGGTGTCAGTTTTGTTGTTGTTGTTTTATATTTCATAGACTTAGATGTTGTTTAAAAATATTTGGTTTTTTCACTTTTCTTTCTGTTTACTCTCTAATTATAAATTATTGTCATCTTGCCCAATCCTTCACACCATCCCACCACCCCCAAAAACATACCATCTTACCATTCCCAACAAAACACAACCATCCCACCACACCACATCACACCACCACAAACACCACACCACATCACAACGCCACAAACACCACACCACATCACAACACCACAAACACCACACCACACCACACCACCACAAACACCACACCACATCACAACACCACAAATACCACACCACATCACAACACCACAAACACCA
>OX387260.1:2674872-2687372 GCA_947562095.1 Branchellion lobata
ACACACTGGTTTATATATTTTTTGTCATCCACACCTGTCCATCGCCTCCGCTTCTCCAAGCATCGCCTCTTGTCTTATTATTATTATTTTTTTTTTTTAATCATTATTATTATTATTATTATTATTATTATTATTATTATTATTATTATTATTATTATTATTATTATTATTATTATTATTATTATTATTATTATTATTATTATTATCATCATCATTATTATTGTTTTTATTATTTTTTTTTTACTACTATTCTTATTCTAACTGTTTTCTTCCATTTTATTGTTATATTTATACTTTTTATCTACTACTATTCTCTTTTTACTTCATCGTCCTAATTTTTTTATTCATTAAAATTATTATTTTTGTTACTGATGTAATTATTTATACTCTTATTTACCCTCTTCATACGCATAGGGCAAATAATGTGGTCTTTAAGTGCGTCTGGGTGTGTGTGTGTGTGTGTGTGTGTGTGTATGTGTGTGTGTGTGTGTGTGTGTGTGTGTGTGTGTGTGTGTGTGTGTGTGTGTGTGTGTGTGTGTGTGTGTGTGTGTGTGTGTGTGTGTGTGTGTGTGTGTGTGTGTGTGTGTGTGTGTGTGTGTGTGTGTGTGTGTGTGTGTGTGTGTGTGTGTGTGTGTGTGTGTGTGCGTGCGTGTGCGTGTGCGTGCGGAACATACTTTCGCACCGCTCTTTAAGCGCTTCAAGGGATTCAATCTAATAACAGTTTTAAGTCAAATAAAAAGAATAATAATAATTTTTTTTTCAATGATTAAAACATCATTTATATTTTTACCATTATTATTATTACTTCTTTTTTATTATTATTTCAATTGTTATAACGTATTATTATTAATATTATTATTTTTATTGTTATTATATCTTATTTATGTTTATATTTTTTGCATTTTCAACACTTTCTTCATCATTACATTTTTAGGAAATTTTCCTATAACAAAACTTCTATTTGATGGTTACTTTCTGTTTTCCATTTCTTTTTTTTCATATTTTTTATATTGTCTTCTTTCTTATATTTTTTTTGTTTTTTATGTATATGAGTTGTACAGAAAGCTTATCTTTGCTACAATTTTTCAAAGCTCTTATAATAAGAATAATAATTTATAATTTTATTATTCATCATTGTTACTATTTTTAACTCTTTATTTATTACTTTGAATTAATCACATCTCACTTACACTCTTAAGATTTTAACTTTATTTCTATTCTCTCTCACCTTCTCACTCCTTCTCTTTCCTTCATTTTCTTCTCCCACTCACCTTTTTCTTATCAACTCTTCTTCCTCCTCCACTCTTCTTCCAATGGTTTGTTTCCATCTCCTCAACAGCTGCATCTCAGTTTATCTTCCACCAACATCTCCCCTTCTCCTCCTCTTTTCGCTTCTGTCATTTATCTCCCTATTATTTATTGTATTCAATCATTATTTTTATTATTATTTTCATTATTTTCTTTATTCCATTTTTTTGTGATGATTATTTTTTTCCTTTTTTTTACATTTAATTTTTTATTGTCATTATTGCTATTCTATATCTTTATAACTATCATTTTGTCATTTTTTATTATTCTTATTAAATAATTGCATTAGATTAAATTGCATTATTCTTTCAGTGACCCTCTCGTTACGTCATGTTAGCTTATTGCCACATGTTTTCTAATTTGTTATCTTTGTTTCTGTTTGTATCTTTGTTCTCTTTTATATTTTTTTAATGTTTGTATTTTTTTATATTTGTGAATCTGTTTAATTTTTGCATCTTTGCAACGCTTGTTGGTATTATTATTATTATTATTATTGTAGTTGTTATTATTAATGTTATCACTATTACTATTTTTTCTATTATTACTATCATTTTTATATTTATCTCATTTTCATTACCATTTCCGCTATTGAATTTATCATAAATAGGCTGGCGTCATAATCATTTCGACCTTTGTAAGAAGTTTCGTATTCGTTGTTAACGATAGACTTGAATAAAAAGAATAATAATGGAATAAGTAAAAAAATAATTATAACTTATTATAAAATTTATAAAAATAATAATAAAAAAAATACCATTAATAATGGTTATCGTTATTATCTTTTCAAATATTAGTTGTTTAAAAAATTATTATTCTTATTGTTAGTTAATGATGGTTATCCAAACTCCAAATCTTATAATGGTGACGCTGATATTATTATATTCAAACAATATTAATATTTCTCTATTATTATTATTATTATTCAATAAAAAGGCTTAAAAATAATTTTAGGGCCATAATTATTTGTCAATTTAAAGTTTATTAGATAAAAGTTTTGTATTAAACACTAATTAATTCAACATACTCGTGCTTTGTTTTTATTATTATTGTTATTATTGTTATTATTATAATAATAATTATTATTCCTACCATTATTACTTCCATGTAATTTTTACCCTTTTCTTTTAATTATTTGTTAACTTTCTTCCATCATTCTCTCATCATTCTTCCATCATTCATCATTCTTCCATCATTCATCATTCTTCCATCATTCTTCCATCATTCTTTCATCATTCTTCCATCATTTTTCCATAATTCTCTCATCATTTTTCCATTATTCTTTCATCATTCTCATCATTTTTCCATCATTCTTTCATTATTTTCTCATTCTTCCATCATTCTTTCATCATTCTCTCATCATTTTTCCATCATTCTCTCATCATTTTTCCATCATTCTCTCATCATTTTTCCATCATTCATCATTTTTCCATCATTCTTTCATCATTCTCTCATCATTCTTCCATCATTCTTTCATTATTTTCTCATTCTTCCATCATTCCCTCATCATTCCCTAATCATTCTTCCATCATTCTTTCATCATTTTTCCATAATTCTTTCACCATTCTTCCATCGTTCTCATTATTCTTCCATCATCACGATTTTTATGACGATTTCTTTCATATTAAGTTTTCATCGTTTTGTTCTCATTCAAATTTTTTTAAATAATAATAATACATTTTTTCCGTATTATTATTTTTTTTTAAATATTATTGTTATTATTTGTATTATTACTGTAGTTTCAAGGACGTTGTTTTTTCAAGTTGTGGACTTGTACAAATAAAAGCACTTTGTTGCCACTTCCACGTCAATCAGAATAATAATAATAACATTTTTATCATTTTTATTATTTTTATCATTTTTATTATTTTTATCATTTTTATTATTTTTATCATTTTTATTATTTTTATCATTTTTATTATTTATACATATTAATTATAAAATTATGGAATATTAGTGATAAAAATTCAAGTGATGACCTCCATATTCTCATTTTACAAACCAAACTGCCTAACTAATCGACAGTGTTATAATGATTATGATAATAATTCAAGCTTGTAAATCTAATCAAGGAATTTGTGTAGCGCTGATTCAACATTGTTCAAGAGCGCTCTATAACAAACAGTTTAAACGACAAAGTTTTAAGGGCTTTACGAAATGAAAGTAGAGAAGAGAGGAGATTGGGGGAAGAAAGTTCTATTAGAAGGGACCCACAGTAGGAAAGTGCAGATTTAGGTTAAGTACTATTAGAAGGTGTCCTAAAAAATGAGAATAAGTAGATCTCAGTCTCTTACGAAGAGGCAACTCAAAAAGCTCAGCTAAATGGTAAAGTGAGTGATTATTTTCAATTTTAAACACGAGAAAGCAGATTTTGAAAACTGATATTTTTTTAAGAAGCAACCAGTTTCAGGCACCAAAGCAAGCGGCTGAGGCGTTCAGCCATTGAGACAATCAGGTATTAAAGATTAAAAGCTAGTTTGCACAAATATGTTTCAAGTTCATGTTAAAAAATATATTAATTATACGTTAAGAAGTAAATAAATTTGAATTGACAATTACACGGGTGGCATCTTCAATAGAAAGGAAAATAGTCACGACAACTGTGCGTTTTTAAAGTATTCATTATTTTATTAATAATATTATTGTTGTTGTTTTTTACTATTAATGTTCTTGTTATTTTTATTTTTTTTATTTCTTAAATTTGAATTATTTTTTTACAGAGCGGAGTATACTCGTATGAATGATATGTGGTAGTGGTGGTGGTGGTGGTGGTGGTGATGGTGGTGGTGGTGGTGGTGGGGGTGGTGGTGGTGGTGGTGATGGTGGTGGTGGTGGGGGTGGTGGTGGTGATGGTGGTGGTGGTGGTGGTGGTGGTGGGGGTGGTGGTGGTGATGGTGGTGGTGGTGGTGGTAACGGCGGTGGTGGTAACGGCGGTGGTGGTAACGGCGGTGATGGTAACGGCGGTGGTGGTGGTGGTGGTGGTGGTGGTGATGATGATGATGATGATGATGATGATTTACTTGTTGTTGACGCCATTTTGCAAGGCGGCCTTTTAAATCTAGCTCGTTAAATCAGTTGTTTTAGCCTGAATAACTTTAAAAATAAATGTTTTATTTCGTATTCAATTATTAGTTTCAACTTTATTTAAGTTTTTTCCTATTTTCTTTCCATTAAAAATGGTTGCTTCAGATCGTCTTTATTCGAGACGGTGTAGGCGTAAGTTTATTTTTTTTAATTTTTTTATCGGATAAATTTTTTGCTACACCAAGGTTAGTAGCATTTTTTTATTCACGGGTCTTTAATTATTTGAATGGTAGATTTATTTTTGTACAATAATGCCAATGTGATCTTGCCTCTGGAAACCCGATTAGCAATAAATCGTCTTGGAATCGGCAGAAATCGGAAGAAGTGGCACTACTGAGAAAAAAGAGCAGGTAGGAAGGTCAAGGAAAGGTGCGCCAGACACAATAAAGACCGCCATGAACTGAATCCACTTGTCCCAAGACGCCACCAGGCTCAGAAGACTGGATCTCCTGTTTAAATTGGGTTTCAGAACGTGAGATCACTGAATAATAAAGTGGAAGATGTGGTAAAATTAATTCAGGACTATAAAAAGGGTGCGATGTTTATGGCAGAAACATGGCATGATCCGGAGTCAATCAGCATAAGTAAGCTGCGGAGCCGGGGTCTTGTGGTCTTCGAGAAAGCAAAGCCAAGACTTCCCGAGTCAGTGAACACCCTGCTCACCAACCATGGAGGAGTGGCAGTGGCTTTCAACTCCATGTTCCGAGGAATGCTGTTAAAGTTAAAGTTAACTTCAACTGCCAGTTTTGCACATCTGTGTGTGAGAATAAGCTCAAGCTCCAAGTCAGTCATCGGATTGGTTGTTTATCGCACAGGTGCTGCTTCTTCATTGTTTTACAAGGAATTTGAAAACACCTTGGGTATTCTGGCCACATACAAGGAAGAGGTTTTGATTCTGGGTGATTTCAGTTTTCACTTGGAGCAGTCTGACAACACAGATGCACAAACAGTTTTAAACATTTTAAGGTCCCATGGTTTTGAATCGTCCACAAACCAACCCACCCATAACCAAGGAGGATGGCTTGATGTGATAGCATCCAGAAAGAGTGTCAACATCAACTATATTGATAGTGGCATTTCTGATCACAAGCTGCTTTTGTGCAGTTGTGAGGTGCTCAAACCACCTCCCATCTATCGACAGCTCCAAATTAGACGTTGGAATTTTTTGGACACTGAAAAGTTTATTCAAGAACTAAAGCTGTCTCCGCTTTCAGCTGCCACAAGTCTTGATGTGAATTCGGATTCTGACCTTTGTAATTCCACTCTACGTTGATACGTTATGTATGCGTTGCCAACGTGATGCCAGTTATTGCCGCTGAGTTTTCAGTCTTCAAATTTCACTATTTTAATCAATTTTTTTTTAAATTTTCTAATTGATTTATTGTTTTTAATTTATATTGTGTTTAATCTCTTTTCAACTTTTTCTCTCGTGATTTGTTCATTTCGTGGGTTCATGCCGACTTTTATGACTGATAACATTCTGTTCTCGTATATTTCAATGTTTTCTTTATTAGTTCGATTGTTTGACGTATTTTTGTAAATTTCCAGCGTATGTCTGGATTGTATCTAATAGAGACTATGAAAAAAAACTCTGTCAGGGATCCTTGACAAGATGATTCCCTTTAAGACCGTTAGAGTACATGAGAGACCTTCTGATCCATGGTTTGATCAGGAGTCTCGTACTTCGAAATGTCTGAAAAGGAGTCTAGAAAGGATCCACATGAGGGCCGAGAGGGAGAATGATGTTGCTGCATGGCTGGGTCAGAAAAAACTCTACAAAAGTCTGTGTAGACACGAGCTTAGAGATTACCGAAATAATAAACTCAGTGATCCAAAAAACAAAACGGCTAAAATTTTGAAGCACATTAATATTGTTTCTGGTCGAGGTAAGAGATCTTCTGTTGACGGAAGTCAGCCTGTTGAATTCCAATCTTTTCTGTTGAAGAAAGTTGAGTCAGCGAGAAACTCAATCCGATCCAGAGAAAACCCCATTTATCTAGCTCATACACAAAAAGGTGGTCTCAGTAGGCTCCATGATGTGGATGAGGATGAGCTTCTCAAGGCTATTCAGAGGCTTCCCAATAAACAGTGTGCGTCTGATCCAATACCCACTTGACTTTTGAAAAATATTTCAGCAATGATTTTACCTTTTGTAAAAAGTATGGTCAATCAGTCTTTTTCTGAGGGAATTGTCCCAAAGTCTTGGAAATCGGCTCAGCAAAGTTTTGATCACAACGTTGCTTCATCCTACAGACCCATCTCTAATCTGCCTGTTTTGTCCGAGTTCTCAGAAAGGCTTGTTCTCAACAGAGTCATGAGCTATTTAAATAATTCAAATCTTCTCCCCACCCACCAATCAGCTTACCGTCGTCATCATTCCACTGAAACGGCTGTCACAAATGTGTATTCAGACATTCTTGGTGCAGCCGATGATGGCAAGCTCTCTCTCCTTATACTGTTAGACT
The DNA here is from genome assembly GCA_947562095.1 of Branchellion lobata. NCBI lineage: Eukaryota > Metazoa > Annelida > Clitellata > Hirudinida > Piscicolidae > Branchellion > Branchellion lobata. The sequence goes on from OX387260.1 coordinate 2,681,727, forward strand.
TGTCAGCTGCCTTTGACTTAGTTGATTATAGTATTTTGTAAAAACGGCTAGAAAGCACATATGATTTTGATGGTCTTACACTGGAATGGTTCAAGAACTACTTGAGTGACAGACCCTTTAATGTACGCTGCAGTGGGACAAAATCGGATTTTGTTGACTTTTCAGTGGGTGTCCCACAAGGATCTGCTTTTAGACCCTTGTTGTTTTCTCTATACACTGGAAAACTTGAAAGAATAGTTAAGAAATACAAGCTGGGTTTTCATAAATATGCTGATGACACTCAAATATATGGCCACCGCAATAATGAAGGCACAAAAAAATTGCAGATGAGTGTCTGAGTGTGTACATGAAATCGCATCTTGGATGGGAGCCAATTGTCTCAAGCTCAACAGTGAGAGGACTGAGGTGATCTGGTTCTCTTCTCGTCAAAATCTGAAAAATCTTCCGAGCTATTCTGTCCGTGTATTAGAAAGCAACATCTTTCCACCAAAATCTGTAAGGAACTTGAGAATATCCATGGATAGAGACCTCACGAGGTCAACGCAGATATCAAAAACAATACAGACGTGTTTTACCTCTCTGCGTCAAATAAGATCCATCAATGGATGTTTGAGAATGGAATCCTCGAAAACACTTGTATCAGCCTTAGTTTGAAGTTGTATTGACTATGGCAACCTGGCTTTAGTCAGCTTACCTAAGGTAGCAACGCAGAGTATTCAATCCATAATCAATACAACAGCCAGGCTCATTACAGGAGTAAGAAAATATGATCACATTACCCCTGTATTCAAAGAGCTTCACTGGCTGAAAATTGATGAAAGGATTGAATATAAAATTGCTCTGCAGATGTATAAGTGCTTGTCCAACGAGGGTCCTGCGTATCTGACACGTGACCTAGTTCTAATTGCTAGTCTACAGGAAAAACAAAGATTGAGATCGGCTAAGTCAAAGGACGTTGTTCCCAACAAGCACAAGCTAAAATCATTAGGATTAAGAAGGTTCAGCGTCAGCGGACCTAAGTTGTGGAACAACCTGCCTAACAGCTTAAAACCTTCAAGTTCAACAAAATCATTTTGTTGATCTCTGAAGACTTACCTGTTCAATAAATCATTCCCTCCATCATAATAATAATACTGTTCTTTTTATAGAAGTAATTTATTTTTATTTTCATTTATTTACTTATTTAATTCTATTTTTAATTTTTCAATATAATTTTATAAATGAAACGTTTTGAGTGGCCTCGAAGCTCTACGGGGTTAATGCCACTGTAATAATATTCGTGTTTGTATTGTTTTTTTTATTTTTTAGTGCCTAACTTATATTTGTTGATTAAAAAGTTTTTTTACACTATTTTATTTTTGAACTTTTAAAAAAAGATTTTTTTCTTTTTCTGATTTTTTTTCTAAAATTATTTTTTCGTGTGTTTTCAAAAACCTTTTTTTTACACTGTACCTAAGAGTTTTTATCATATATTATAACACAAAACGTCTTTCGAAAAGATTTTCATTATTTTGATTATTGTCTACTTTTATTAACAATATTATTATTTTTTTTTTAATACTTTTTATTTCTGTTTATTAACAGTATCACTCGATAGATTGTCAAATTATTGTTTTTTATTATTATTAACGCAACAACTCAGTTTTTTCCTTAATTTTGTTCAAAAAATTCAACAAACGTACAATATTTTCGAAAAACTGAAAAAATAGATTCTTCTAACATGGATAAATCAAAACGCATTCTGTTCATAAAAACTTCAAATAATTTTGCTCTTAAACAGCGTAGAATGAGGGAATTTGTCGGAGATCAAGGCCTCCAGTCCTTTCTGTCTTCCAGCGCTCCTCTGCATTGCTACCCTTTTAAAGTTACTAGTTAATATTATTATTAATATTCATATTGAAAAAATAATAATAAAAGTAATAAAAAAAATAATAATATGAAAAAATAAAAAATAAAAATAAGATTAATAATAATAATAATAATAAAGATAATAACAAAAAAAATTACTAGATAATTTTAATAATATTTCTTCATTTATTAGCAGATAATTAGAATAATTATGAATTTTCAGCATTCTGAAAAACTGTGTAAAAGCAAACTTCAATCACCTTCCGTTTGATCCTTTCTTTATTTAGCACTGCATTGAGCCAGAATCAAAACAATTGGTGGTCATTATTGCGTGTATTGTTTATATAATATAAAATAATAATAATAATAATTTTTTTTAATATTATTATTTTAATTATTATTATTATTATATATATATATATATATATATATATATATATATATATATATATATATATATATATATATATATATATATATATATATATATATATATATATATATATATATATATATATATATATATATATATATATATATATATATATATATATATATATATATATATATATATATATATATATATATATATATATATATATATATATATATATATATTTATTTATTTATTTATTGTTATTATTGTTTTATCCTACTATAACCAGATTTTTTATACTTTATTTTGTTATAATTATTGTGTTACTATAATAATATTATTATACTATTATTCCCTATTCTATATTATTCATAAATTCTATTATTATTATTGTGTTTTTTTTTATAATAAAATTATTGTCATTTTACTGTTATTTTTGTATATTATCTCATTACTTTTGTGTTATAATAATAAAAAAAGAATAATATTACTATTTTACAATTTTTTTATATAATATTATATCATTATTTGTTTTTGCTAGAATAGATTGTTTTCATATTATATTATTATTATTTTATTTTTTCATGCTATATTATTAATGTATTATTGTTTTATTATATTGTTTCATTTTTCTTACAATACAATACAACCAACAAACAATTATTATTATAGTGGCATTAACCCAGTAGAGTTTCGAGGCCACATCATCGTATTATATTAATTATCACTAATGCTTACTAATTGTCCAAAGGTCTAACTTCAAATTAATGTGGCTTGTGTAAATATCCTCATCAATGGTTAAGCAGCTTACCTACTTGATCTTCTCTCCATTCGACGCCCACATGAACCACTTAGATTCTTTCAATCAGACCTCATGCATCAGTCAGTTTCCTCAAACCTTTTCGCTCATTGCCCTTTCTCCCATACTGCCTCTAACTTATACTACTAACTCTCTTCTACACACCCTTCGCCCGTCAACCTTGTTGTTAAAATATCGTAAACTACTTAAAAATCCACTTTTACCGAGACCTTTCTCCAACATAATCCTTGATTCATCCTTAGTACCTCTGAGGTAACCTAGTTTGCGAACTGTTTGCGAACTGTGAGCTTTAACAAAATTCGCATTAATTAAATTATTTATCCATTCATTCATTCAACCAATCATTTATTAATTAATTAATTCATTCATTCAATCATTCATTCATTCATTCATTCATTAATTCATTCATTCATTCACTCATTCATTCAATCATTCATTCATTCATTCACTCATTCAATAATTAATTAATTTATTTATTTATTCATTCATTCATTCATTCACTCATTCATTCATTCATTCATTCATTCATTTATTCATTCATTTATTCATTCATTCCTTCACTCATTCATTTCTTCATTCATTCATTCATTCATTTATTCATTAATTTATTCATTCATTCCTTCACTCATTCATTTCTTCATTCATTCATTCATTCATTTATTCATTCATTTATTTATTCATGCATTTATTCATTCATTCATTCATTCATCCATTCATTATTACAAAGCAATAACACCCATTCACATTATTTCATCTCACTAATTATTCTTTTACAGGCCCATCAGCATCACTTTGTCAGTCTAACTTCCATCTTTCAACACGAGCACCACTTCGTTGTAGTGGCATTCACCACGGAGAGCTTCAAACCATTCAATGACATTTTCTTTTGAGACGCCTGATTAAGTAGTAGTCAACATATACATGCACACCCCAGCCCCTATCAAGTGATACACCCCAGCCCCTATCAAGTGATACACCCCAGCACCTATCAAGTGATATACCCCAGCACCTATCAAGTGATACACCCCAGCACCTATCAAGTGATACACTCCAGCACCTATCAAGTGATACACCCCAGCACCTATCAAGTGATACACCCCAGCACCTATCAAGTGATACACCCCAGCACCTATCAAGTGATACACCCCAGCACCTATCAAGTGATATACCCCAGCACCTATCAAGTGATACACCCCAGCACCTATCAAGTGATACACCCCAGCACCTATCAAGTGATACACTCCAGCACCTATCAAGTGATACACCCCAGCACCTATCAAGTGATACACTCCAGCACCTATCAAGTGATACACCCCAGCACCTATCAAGTGATACACCCCAGCACCTATCAAGTGATACACTCCAGCACCTATCAAGTGATACGTCTCAGTGCTGATTGCTCCATCTAGTCAGATGATAGCCCCTCCTTCGACATCAACTCACTAATTGTTTCTATCATGAGCTTTCAGATGCCTCTCTGATCCGGCAAGACCTTGCTACCTTGTTTGTATCTATCAACGGAATTCATCCATTCATATATCTATATATCTATTTATACCTCTATAGAATGTATCAGGTATGCGTATCTACACAACGCGTCTTTCATGTGGGCAAACACATGAGGCCTACCTCTCAGCCGATTTTAGTGGTTTTCCTCTCGGTCTCTTCTGAGAAAGTCTTGAAGATGACGATAAAAGCAAAAATATTTATTCAAAGCAAAAAAAAGCAATAAAAAAAGCAAAACAAGAAAGAAATTTAGAAAAAAACGAATAATAAACACTTCGAACACGTGACCAACCTTTTTGCCCTATCCTCTTTCGAGGATGATCTCCGATGATCATCACTGACATTCATTTTTCCATTTTGTTCATTTTTTTCCTTATTTTTATTTTTTTTTCTTTCTTTTTATTTTTATTTTTTTATTTTTTTTATTTTTATTTTTCCCTTATTTCTTACTTACTTTTTTTTTCTTCCTTCCATTCATTTTTTTTATCTTTCTAAACTATAATTTTCATCCATCCATTCACTCATCTATTCATCCACTCATTCACCCACTCATTCATCCACGCATTCACCTATCTATCCATTTATCCACCCATCCATCTATCCATCCATTCAACCACTCATCCATCCATTTATTTATCCCTCCATCCACCCATTCATTTACTGATCCACCCATTTATCTACCCATCCATTTATTCATCCACCCACCCATCCATTCATTTACTAATCCACCCATTTATCTACCCATCCATTCATTTATCCACCCATCCATCCATTCATCCATTCATCCATCTATCCATCCATTCATCCATCTATCCATCCATTCATCCACCCATCCATCCATTCATCCACCCATCCATCCATTCATCCATCCATTCATCCACCCATCCTTCCATTCATTCACCAATCCACCCATTTATCTACCCATACATCCATTCATTTACCCATCCACCAATTTATCTACCCATCCATTCATCCATTCATTTACCCATCCACCCATTTACTTACCCATCCATTCATTTATCCACCCATTCATCAATTCATCCACTTATTCATCTTAGTTCTTTCAAAGTGTACGTGATGCGTTTCAATAACTTTC
>OX387260.1:2699872-2704872 GCA_947562095.1 Branchellion lobata
TCAGTGTCCAAAAAATTACAACGTCTAATTTGGAGCTGTCGATAGATGGGAGGTGGTTTGAACATCTCACAACTGCAAAAAAGCAGCTTGTGATCAGAAATGCCACTATCAATATAGTTGATGTTGACACTCTTTCTGGATGCTATCACATCAAGCCATCCTCCTTGGTTATGGGTGGGTTGGTTTGTGGACGATTCAAAACCATGGGACCTTAAAATGTTGAGAAATGTTTGTGCATCTGTGTTGTCAGACTGCTCCAAGTGAAAACTGAAATCACCCAGAATCAAAACCTCTTCATTGTATGTGGCCAGAATACCCAAGGTGTTTCCTAATTCTTTGTAAAACAGCAAAAAAGCAGCACCTGTACGATAAACAACCAATCCGATGACTGACTTGGACCTTGAGCTTATTCTCACACACAGATGTTCAAAACTGGCAGTTGAAGTTAACTTCAATAGCATTCCTCGGAACATGGAGTTGAAAGCCACTGCCACTCCTGCATGGTTGGTGAGCAGGGTGTTCACTGATTTGGGAAGTTTTTGCCTTGCTTTCTCGAAGACCACAAGACCCCGGCTCCGCAGCTTACTTATGCTGATTGACTCCGGGTCATGCCATGTTTCTGCCATAAACATCACATCCTTTTTATAGTCCTTAATTTATTCTACCACATCTTCCACTTTATTATTCAGTGATCTCACGTTCTGAAACCCAATTAAAACGGAGATCCAGTCTTCTGAGCCTGGTGGCGTCTTGAGACAAGTGGAATCAGTTCATGGCGGTCTTTATTGTGTCTGGCGCACCTTTCCTTGACCTTCCTACCTGCTCTTTTTTCTCGGTAGTGCCACTTCTTCTGATTTCTGCCGATTTCAAGACTATTTATTGCTAATCGGGTTTCCAGAGGCAAGATCACATTGGCATTATTGTACAAAAATAAATCTACCATTCAAATAATTAAAAACCGGTAAATAAAAAAATGCTACTAACCTTGGTATAGCAAAAAAATTATCCGATAAACAAATTTTTAAAAATAAACTTACGCTTACACCGTTTCGAATAAAGACGATCTAAAGTAACCATTTTTGATGGAAAACAAATAGGAAAAAACTTAAATAAAGTTGAAACTAATAATTGAATACAAAATAAAACATTTATTTTTAAAGTTATTCAGACTGAAACAACTGATTTAACGAGCTAGATTTAAAGGCCGCCTTGCAAAATGGCGCCTAAACATAATAGTAATAATATTACCAACAGAAATAACTATACTAATAATTTTTCTTAATAAATTCATTTAAAAAATTTTTTAAATATGAATTATTTTTGTTTTCATTTGTGTTATTATTTTTTTTTTCATTATTATTATTCTTTGCTTTTTGTTGTTTTTTTCACTTTAAAAAACAAATGTTTTTTCATTTATTTTTATTTTTATTTGTATTTTTATTATTAATATTATTCTTGTTTCTAGTTTTTGTTGGATAGTTTTGTTTGCATGCTTCTTTTATCCTTCTTCTTTCTCAACACCTTATTCTCCATTCATCAAACTTCTTTTTCTTTTTTTTCAAATTTTTCAATTTCTTTTTATTTCACTATTAATTTTTTTGTTATTTTGAGCTGTGAATCTCGATTTTAGTAATTTTTCATTTTTTTATCTATTTTCAAACTTTTTATTCTTTGCCTTTATTCATTCAATTCATGGTAATTTTGCAATGCTATTTTCTCATCAAACCTCTTTATTTTTGCGTCTTTCTCCATTTTATCATCATTCATTCCTTATTTTTTTAATAACGTTAGTTAATCCTCTTCGTTTTTACAAATAAGACGTTTTTTTATTATTATTACTTTTATTATAGTATTAGAAGTGTTTTTATCACCTTTATAATTCAAAAATACTTTCAAAACCCTTATTCCAAGACGCCTACCGCCATAAACCTACACACATTTATCTTTTTTTAATCTCAATTCTATATATAATTCTTTGCCTATTCATGTAAATCTTCGATTTTTCTGAAATATTTTTCAAAAAATTGTCAATTAAACAATTATTCTTTCAACTTTTCCCAATTTATGTTTTTTCGTTATTTAAAACTTTAAATTTGTAAATTTATTCTAAGTTCTATATATTTAATTTTCAACTGATTATTCGCCAGCATAACTCATAACTTTCTTTCAAAGCTTTTCACTTAAATCTTTTTTCTCATAAAAGCCATGAAACCTATTTAAAAATATCCGAATGCAGTGAGGTGTGAAATGATAGCAAAGATTATAAATATGAACTGGGCGATAAAATAAATCACGCCACAATAACAACAACCACAAGGCGATGAATTTAATTATGAGGTGAACATCTTGAAAGCATCAATTTAATATTCTTTTTTATTGTTATTACTACTATTACTAGTATTTTTTATCTTTTCATTATTTCTAGTATTATTTTTTTATTATTAATATTTTTTAATAGTTTTATATAAATTTCTAATTTACAACTTAAAATAAACGTGTGAGACTTAATACACACTTGTACAACTTAATACACACTTGTACAACTTAATACACACTTGTACAACTTAATACACACTTGTACAACTTAATACACACTTGTACAATTTAATACACACTTTTACAACTTAATACACACTTGTACAACTTAATACACATTTGTACAACTTAATACACACTTGTACAACTTAATACACACTTGTACAACTTAATACACACTTGTATAATTTAATACACACTTGTACAACTTAATACACACTTGTACAACTTAATACACATTTGTACAACTTAATACACATTTGTACAACTTAATACACACTTGTACAACTTAATACACACTTGTACAACTTAATACACATTTGTACAACTTAATACACACTTGTACAACTTAATACACACTTGTACAACTTAATACACACTTGTACAACTTATTACACACTTGTACAACTTAATACACACTTGTACAACTTAATACACGCTTGTACAACTTAATACACACTTGTACAACTTAATACACACTTGTACAACTTATTACACACTTGTACAACTTAATACACACTTGTACAACTTAATACACACTTGCACAACTTAATACACACTTGTACAACTTAATACATATTTGTACAACTTAATACACACTTGTACAACTTAATACACACTTGTACAACTTAATACACACTTGTACAACTTAATACACGCTTGTACAACTTAATACACACTTGTACAACTTAATACACACTTGTACAACTTAATACACACTTGTACAACTTAATACACACTTGTACAACTTAATACACACTTGCACAACTTAATACACACTTGTACAACTTAATACATATTTGTACAACTTAATACACACTTGTACAACTTAATACACACTTGTACAACTTAATACACACTTGTACAACTTAATACACACTTGTACAACTTAATACACACTTGTACAACTTAATACACACTTGTACAACTTAATACACACTTGCACAACTTAATACACACTTGTACAACTTAATACATATTTGTACAACTCAATACACACTTGTACAACTTAATACACACTTGTACAACTTAATACACACTTGTACAACTTAATAAACACTTGTACAACTTAATACACACTTGTACAACTTAATACACACTTGTACAACTTAATACACACTTGTACAACTTAATACACACTTGTACAACTTAATACACACTTGTACAACTTAATAAACACTTGTACAACTTAATACACACTTGTAAAACTTAATACACACTTGTACAACTTAATACACACTTGTACAACTTAATACACACTTGTACAACATGATACACACTTGTACAACTTAATACACACTTGTACAATTTAATACACACTTGTACAACTTAATACACACTTGTACAACTTAATACACACTTGCACAACTTAATACACACTTGTACAACTTAATACACACTTGTACAACTTAATACACACTTGTACAACTTAATACACACTTGTACAACTTAATACACACTTGCACAACTTAATACACACTTGTACAACTTAATACACACTTGTACAACTTAATAAACACTTGTACAACTTAATACACACTTGTACAACTTAATACACACTTGTACAACTTAATACACACTTGTACAACTTAATACACACTTGTACAACTTAATACACGCTTGTACAACTTAATACACGCTTGTACAACTCAATACACACTTGTACAACTTAATAAACACTTGTACAACTTAATACACACTTGTACAACTTAATACACGCTTGTACAACTTAATACACACTTGTACAACTTAATACACACTTGTACAACTTAATATACACTTGTACAATTTAATACACACTTGTACAACTTAATACACATTTGTACAACTTAATACACACTTGTACAACTTAATACAAACTTGTACAACTTAATACACACTTGTACAACTTAATACAGACTTGTACAACTTAATACACACTTGCACAACTTAATACACACTTGTACAACTTAATAAACACTTGTACAGTTTAATAAACACTTGTACAACTTAATACACACTTATACAACTTAATACACACTTGTACAACTTAATACACACTTGTACAACTTAATACACACTTGTACAACTTAATACACACTTGTACAACTTAATACACGCTTGTACAACTTAATACACGCTTGTACAACTTAATACACACTTGTACAACTTAATAAACACTTGTACAACTTAATACACACTTGTACAACTTAATACACGCTTGTACAACTTAATACACACTTGTACAACTTAATACACACTTGTACAACTTAATACACACTTGTACCTTTTAATACACACTTGTACAACTTAATACACATTTGTACAACTTAATACACACTTGTACAACTTAATACAGACTTGTACAACTTAATACACACTTGCACAACTTAATACACACTTGTACAACTTAATAAACACTTGTACAACTTAATAAACACTTGTACAACTTAATACACACTTATACAACTTAATACACACTTGTA
>OX387260.1:2709872-2713819 GCA_947562095.1 Branchellion lobata
GGGACCGCCCACCCCCAACCCCCATCTACATGACACCAGCGAGCAAGTCGATGCCTCAAATCGTCCAACTGGAAAAAGCCCAACGAACCATCGAGGAAGTAGGTCATAGCGACCTCCAGATCTACACTGATGGTTCTACGACAAATGGCACCAGAAACGGCGGAGCTGGCATGATCATAGCCAGAAACAAAAAAGTTCTCCACCGATGGCATGCACCTACAGGAGTGCGCAGCAGTTCCTACTCGGCGGAAAAAGCAGCGCTAGAAGCTGCTTTGAAGTGGCTAGAGAGTGAAAATGATTGGCACAGGGCGGTCATTGTCTGTGATTGCAAATCCCTAGTTGAAGCCACAGGCAACCCACACCAAACCGACCCGATCATCGTCACCTATCAACGCTCCATCGCCAGAATCACTCGCTCCAAAGAACTACTCATTGTCTGGGCCCCCGGACACTGTAACCTTTGGGGCAATGAGCTGGCGGACTCAGAAGCCAAGCGGGGATCCACTTTACCACAACCGGCCGAGCGGAACTTAGACCAAAAGACCAGGAAAGCGGTGATTCATCGAGAAGACAGACCACTCTCGAGCAGCCATCACCGTTTCTTGGACCTATACACCACCAACACAAACCAAATCAAGGTGAACACCCTTAACAAGGCAGAACTGACGGATCTGGTCAGGTTCCGAAGCGGACACCACCCAAGTCTCCGCCGATGGCTGCACCTCACAGGAAAAGCAGATTCAGACCTCTGTCGACTCTGTGAGGAAGAGGTCGAATCAGCCGAACACCTCTGGCTCAATTGCCCAGCTTTCGCAAGGGCCCGCTTCTGCCACAACATCGGGACCTCCTATGATGAACTTGTGCGCCTTCCACAACCAGCTTTAGCGCATCTGAGGACTATCCTCAGGCGCTTAAGATAAACAACAACAACAAAAACAACAACAAAAAACAATTAGAAATATATAATGAGAATTTAATGTCAAATGTTCCGAAGAGGTTTGAGTCAGTAAAAATACTTTATTACAACGTTGAAAGTGTGAGAGGAGTTTGAAAGGTAGAGGTCAATATTATGTTTGAAAGCATTTAAACAAGAGGCTGAAGTTATATGGTTAGGTAGTTTATTCTAACGAGTAATAATCCTAGTTTAGTTTTTTTCATATATAGAAGAAAAAATGGATTTTTGTATCATTTTAAATTGTTACTTTTAGTTATAGCTGCAGTATTCAGGGTAATATTAGGTCCACAACTTTGATCATCTATATTGTTTATTACAATACAATACAATACAAACACGAATATTATTATAATGGAATTAACCCCGTAGAGTTTTGAGGCCACATATATTAATATTTATACTTGTATTGAATCTATTTTAATTCTTCAAGTATAGAGAGTTTTTAGTTTGAGAATTGTTAATCTTGGATGATAGCTAAGATTAGTATTTTAGGTGATGAAGTGATTTCTGCAAATTGTTTCGGTGGCTCTTCTTTGTATCCTTTTTATAACGTTAATGTATTTATTTGTATGAGGTGACCAGACTGGGCTCCCATAATCAAGCATAGCTAAAATGAGCTCTTTACTATATTAATGTATGATGATATATACATGTGGTGAACATGTGGTGAACATGTGGTGAACATGTGGTGAACAAAAACTTGGAATGTGGTGAACATGTGGTGAACAATAACTTGGAATGTGGTGAACATGTGATGAACACAAACTTGGAATGTGGTGAACATGTGGTGAACACAAACTTGGAATGTGGTGAACATGTGGTGAACACAAACTTGGAATGTGGTGAACATGTGGTGAACACAAACTTGGAATGTGGTGAACAATAACTTGGAATGTGGTGAACACAAACATGGAATGTGGTGAACATGTGGTGAACACAAACAAGGAATGTGGCAAAAGTATTCTGGAAATTTCTCTTTAAATCTAATCTATCGTTTTTGATAATTCTCATGTCATACTAATCTTAAAGGGGTTCCCGCGTATTTAATTTTTTGTATTTTTTTGTATTATAATTGTTGTTTTTATCTTTCATTAATTACTGTTTTTTTATAATTTTCTATTATATTTATGGTTTTGTGATTATTTTATTGTCTTTTAATTATGCATTGTAATTATTGTTTTATATTATATTGTATTCGTGTTATTACCTCCCATTTATTTATTATATTGTTATACCAGAATACCACTTCCTTGCAATACCACTTCTCTGCAATACCACTTCCCTGCAATACCACTTCCCTGCAATACCACTTCCTTGCAATACCACTTCCTTGCAATACCACTTCCTTGCAATACCACTTCTTTGCAATACCACTTCCCTGCAATACCACTTCCTTGCAATACCACTTCCTTGCAATACCACTTCCTTGCAATACCACTTCCCTGCAATACCACTTCCTTGCAATACCACTTCCTTGCAATACCACTTCCTTGCAATACCACTTCCCTGCAATACCACTTCCTTGCAATACCACTTCCTTGCAATACCACTTCCTTGCAATACCACTTCCTTGCAATACCACTTCCCTGCAATACCACTTCCTTGCAATACCACTTCCCTGCAATACCACTTCCTTGCAATACCACTTCCCTGCAATACCACTTCTTTGCAATACCACTTCCTTGCAATACCACTTCCTTGCAATACCACTTCCCTGCAATACCACTTCCTTGCAATACCACTTCCTTGCAATACCACTTCCTTGCAATACCACTTCCTTGCAATACCACTTCCCTGCAATACCACTTCCTTGCAATACCACTTCCTTGCAATACCACTTCCCTGCAATATCACTTCCCTGCAATACCACTTCTTTGCAATACCACTTCCTTGCAATACCACTTCCTTGCAATACCACTTCCCTGCAATACCACTTCCTTGCAATACCACTTCCTTGCAATACCACTTCCTTGCAATACCACTTCCTTGCAATACCACTTCCCTGCAATACCACTTCCTTGCAATACCACTTCCTTGCAATACCACTTCCCTGCAATACCACTTCCTTGCAATACCACTTCCTTGCAATACCACTTCCTTGCAATACCACTTCCTTGCAATACCACTTCCCTGCAATACCACTTCTTTGCAATACCACTTCCTTGCAATACCACTTCCTTGCAATACCACTTCCCTGCAATACCACTTCCTTGCAATACCACTTCCTTGCAATACCACTTCCTTGCAATACCACTTCCTTGCAATACCACTTCCTTGCAATACCACTTCCTTGCAATACCACTTCCTTGCAATACCACTTCCTTGCAATACCACTTCCCTGCAATACCACTTCCTTGCAATACCACTTCCTTGCAATACCACGGGTGTGAAGAAGAGGTATTTATTGCGACATAATTGTGAGAGACGTTCATACTCGAAAGCATTGCAATCTAATCTAATCAAATCATTTGTACAGCGCTGATGGACCATCATGTCCTTATGGAATGAATGCTCTTACTTGGCCTTTTATGCATAAAACTTTTTTTATTTGAATTCAAGTTTAATATGTTTTTAATTCAATTTCAAGTTTTTGAGTTGAGTTTTTATTGATGTTTGTGTGGATAATATTCCTATTTTTATACAAAGAAGCTCTTTTTATTTGTGAAAAGGCAAGATTTGTTTTGTTTCTTTAAATAATATTTTATTATTTATGAAATTAATATTCTATATTTTAAATCAATATTACTTGTTTCTTTTCACAAAAATTAATAGTAAATCTTTCATTTAGAATTAGCAATACATTTTTTATTAATATTTTTTTCAAAACTGCCCAGTAATAATCCAGTGTTTCCAGTATTTTTGAGTGTTCAGTTCTTGACTCTGTTTAATTGAACACTAATTGAGGAATTGTCGAAAGAGGACATAGAATAAATAATAAAATTAATTAAATATATAATTTAATATATAAATAGATAATTATTAAAATAATTGA
>OX387260.1:2714019-2726519 GCA_947562095.1 Branchellion lobata
TAATTGAATAAGGATATAAAGGTTCAAATAATTAAATGAACATTCAAGTAATATAACTAATATTTATATAAATAGAAAGAGAGAGAGAGAGAGAGAGAGAGAGAGAGAGAGAGAGAGAGAGAGAGAGAGAGAGAGAGAGAGAGAGAGAGAGAGAGAGAGAGAGAGAGAGAGAGAGAGAGAGAGAGAGAGAGAGAGAGAGAGAGAGAGAGAGAGAGAGAGAGAGAGAGAGAGAGAGAGAGAGAGAGAGAGAGAGAGAGAGAGAGAGAGAGAGAGAGAGAGAGAGAGAGAGAGAGAGAGAGAGAGAGAGAGAGAGAGAGAGAGAGAGAGAGAGAGAGAGAGAGAGAGAGAGAGAGAGAGAGAGAGAGAGAGAGAGAGAGAGAGAGAGAGAGAGAGAGAGAGAGAGAGAGAGAGAGAGAGAGAGAGAGAGAGAGAGAGAGAGAGAGAGAGAGAGAGAGAGAGAGAGAGAGAGAGAGAGAGAGAGAGAGAGAGAGAGAGAGAGAGAGAGAGAGAGAGAGAGAGAGAGAGAGAGAGAGAGAGAGAGAGAGAGAGAGAGAGAGAGAGAGAGAGAGAGAGAAAGAGAGAGAAAGAGGTGTCTGGTTTGTTCCCTGAGACCTTATTCTGTGTTACGTGTTTACACAGTTTGGAGTCTCTGGATCCAAAACGGACACTCGCCATCCATGCCTCTTGTGACCTGATTCCATCTAAGCTGATCTATTTTAATCTGAACTAATCTATTCTAAGCTGATCCATTTTAACCTGGATTAATCTATCCTATCTAATTTAATCTGATTTGATCTGAGCTAAGCTACTCTAATCTAAGCTAACCTAGAATATTTTTCTAAAATACTACCTAAAATACTCTTGAACAACCTAAAAAACAACCCAAAAAAATCTTTTCTCTAATGACCTAATATAACCTGATCCAATCTAAAGCGATCAAATTTAACCCGATCTTATTTAAGCTAATCTAATCTGATCTGATCTGAGCTTCTCTTACCTAATCCAATCTAATCTTATCAACGTACTCAAATAACCCCTTAGGCACTTTGTTCAAACATGCTCCCAAGGAAACGGTTTTAATCGCTGTTGGCTACTAGAGAACTGGACACTCTAGGACTGTGTTTGCACTTTACTTGAGTTGTAACGTGTGTGCTAACGCGAAGAAACCAATTATTTTTTGCTTATTTGCTTATTTTTCTCAAGCAAAATTTATTTATCAACTCATTTTCTACTCCATTTATTGTATTCTTGTTATAATGTATTGTTTTTGTATGTTGATTTTATTGTTTTTGTATGTTGATTTTATTGTTTTTGTATGTTGATTTTATTGTTTTTGCATTTTGATTTTATTGTTTTTGCATTTTGATTTTATTGTTTTTGTATGTTGATTTCATTGTTTTTGTAGGTTGATTTTATTGTTTATGTATGTTGATTTTATTGTTTTTGCATTTTGATTTTATTGTTTTTGTATGTTGATTTTATTGTTTTTGCATTTTGATTTTATTGTTTTTGCATTTTGATTTTATTGTTTTTGTATGTTGATTTCATTGTTTTTGTATGTTGATTTTATTGTTTTTGTATGTTGATTTTATTGTTTTTGCATTTTGATTTTATTGTTTTTGTATGTTGATTTTATTGTTTTTGTATGTTGATTTTATTGTTTTTGTATGTTGATTTTATTGTTTTTGTATGTTGATTTTATTGTTTTTGTATGTTGATTTTATTGTTTTCGTATGTTGATTTTATTGTTTTTGTATGTTGATTTCATTGTTTTTGTATGTTGATTTTATTGTTTTTGTATGTTGATTTTATTGTTTTTGTATGTTGATTTTATTGTTTTTGTACGTTGATTTTATTGTTTTTGTATGTTGATTTTATTGTTTTTGTATGTTGATTTCATTGTTTTTGTATGTTGATTTTATTGTTTTTGTATGTTGATTTTATTGTTTTTGTATGTTGATTTTATTGTTTTTGTATGTTGATTTTATTTTTTTTGTATGTTGATTTTATTGTTTTTGTATGTTGATTTTATTGTTTTCGTATGTTGATTTTATTGTTTTTGTATGTTGATTTTATTGTTTTTTATGTTGATTTTATTGTTTTTTTATGTTGATTTTATTGTATTTGTATATTTTAATGTATTGTTTTTGTATGTTGAATTTATTGTTTTTGTATGTTGATTTTATTGTTTTTGTATGTTCTAATGTATTGTTTTTGTATGTTGATTTTATTGTTTTTGTATGTTGATTTTATAGTTTTTGTATGTTCTAATGTATTGTTTTTGTATGTTCTAATGTATTGTTTTTGTATGTTCTAATGTATTGTTTTTGTATGTTCTAATGTATTGTTTTTGTATGTGGATTTTATTGTTTTTGTATGTTCTAATGTTTTGTTTTGTATGTTGATTTTATTGTTTTTGTATGTTGATTTTTTTGTTTTTGTATGTTGATTTTATTGTTTTTGCATTTTGATTTTATTGTTTTTGTATGTTGATTTTATTGTTTTTGTATGTTGATTTTATTGTTTTTGTATGTTGATTTTATTGTTTTCGTATGTTGATTTTATTGTTTTTGTATGTTGATTTCATTGTTTTTGTATGTTGATTTTATTGTTTTTGTATGTTGATTTTATTGTTTTTGTATGTTGATTTTATTGTTTTTGTATGTTGATTTTATTGTTTTTGTATGTTGATTTTATTGTTTTTGTATGTTGATTTCATTGTTTTTGTATGTTGATTTTATTGTTTTTGTATGTTGATTTTATTGTTTTTGTATGTTGATTTTATTTTTTTTGTATGTTGATTTTATTGTTTTTGTATGTTGATTTTATTGTTTTCGTATGTTGATTTTATTGTTTTTGTATGTTGATTTTATTGTTTTTTATGTTGATTTTATTGTTTTTTTATGTTGATTTTATTGTTTTTGTATATTTTAATGTATTGTTTTTGTATGTTGATTTTATTGTTTTTGTATGTTGATTTTATTGTTTTTGTATGTTCTAATGTATTGTTGTTGTATGTTGATTTTATTGTTTTTGTATGTTGATTTTATTGTTTTTGTATGTTGATTTTATATTTTTTGTATGTTCTAATGTATTGTTTTTGTATGTTGATTTTATTGTTTTGTATGTTCTAATGTTTTGTTTTGTATGTTGATTTTATTGTTTTTGTATGTTGATTTTATTGTTTTTGTATGTTGATTTTATTGTTTTTGTATGTTCTAATGTATTGTTTTTGTATGTTGATTTTATTGTTTTTGTATGTTGATTTTATAGTTTTTGTATGTTCTAATGTATTGTTTTTGTATGTTCTAATGTATTGTTTTTGTATGTTCTAATGTATTGTTTTTGTATGTTCTAATGTATTGTTTTTGTATGTGGATTTTATTGTTTTTGTATGTTCTAATGTTTTGTTTTGTATGTTGATTTTATTGTTTTTGTATGTTGATTTTATTGTTTTTGTATGTTGATTTTATTGTTTTTGCATTTTGATTTTATTGTTTTTGTATGTTGATTTTATTGTTTTTGTATGTTGATTTTATTGTTTTTGTATGTTGATTTTATTGTTTTCGTATGTTGATTTTATTGTTTTTGTATGTTGATTTCATTGTTTTTGTATGTTGATTTTATTGTTTTTGTATGTTGATTTTATTGTTTTTGTATGTTGATTTTATTGTTTTTGTATGTTGATTTTATTGTTTTTGTATGTTGATTTTATTGTTTTTGTATGTTGATTTCATTGTTTTTGTATGTTGATTTTATTGTTTTTGTATGTTGATTTTATTGTTTTTGTATGTTGATTTCATTGTTTTTGTATGTTGATTTTATTTTTTTTGTATGTTGATTTTATTGTTTTTGTATGTTGATTTTATTGTTTTCGTATGTTGATTTTATTGTTTTTGTATGTTGATTTTATTGTTTTTTATGTTGATTTTATTGTTTTTTTATGTTGATTTTATTGTTTTTGTATATTTTAATGTATTGTTTTTGTATGTTGATTTTATTGTTTTTGTATGTTGATTTTATTGTTTTTGTATGTTCTAATGTATTGTTGTTGTATGTTGATTTTATTGTTTTTGTATGTTGATTTTATAGTTTTTGTATGTTCTAATGTATTGTTTTTGTATGTTGATTTTATTGTTTTGTATGTTCTAATGTTTTGTTTTGTATGTTGATTTTATTGTTTTTGTATGTTGATTTTATTGTTTTTGTATGTTGATTTTATTGTTTTTGTATGTTGATTTTATTGTTTTTGTATGTTGATTTTATTGTTTTTGTATGTTGATTTTATTGTTTTTGTATGTTGATTTTATTGTTTTTGTATGTTGATTTTATTGTTTTTGCATTTTGATTTTATTGTTTTTGTATGTTGATTTTATTGTTTTTGTATGTTGATTTTATTGTTTTTGTATGTTGATTTTATTGTTTTTGTATGTTGATTTTATTGTTTTTGTATGTTGATTTCATTGTTTTTGTATGTTGATTTTATTGTTTTTGTATGTTGATTTTATTGTTTTTGTATGTTGATTTTATTGTTTTTGTATGTTGATTTTATTGTTTTTGTATGTTGATTTCATTGTTTTTGTATGTTGATTTTATTGTTTTTGTATGTTGATTTTATTGTTTTTGTATGTTGATTTTATTGTTTTTGTATGTTGATTTTATTTTTTTTTTATGTTGATTTTATTGTTTTTGTATGTTGATTTTATTGTTTTCGTATGTTGATTTTTTTGTTTTTGTATGTTGATTTTATTGTTTTTTATGTTGATTTTATTGTTTTTTTATGTTGATTTTATTTTTTTTATATTTTAATGTATTGTTTTTGTATGTTGATTTTATTGTTTTTGTATGTTGATTTTATTGTTTTTGTATGTTCTAATGTATTGTTGTTGTATGTTGATTTTATTGTTTTTGTATGTTGATTTTATAGTTTTTGTATGTTCTAATGTATTGTTTTTGTATGTTGATTTTATTGTTTTGTATGTTCTAATGTTTTGTTTTGTATGTTGATTTTATTGTTTTTGTATGTTGATTTTATTGTTTTTGTATGTTGATTTTATTGTTTTTGTATGTTGATTTTATTGTTTTTGTATGTTGATTTTATTGTTTTTGTATGTTGATTTTATTGTTTTTGTATGTTGATTTTATTGTTTTTGTATGTTGATTTTATTGTTTTTGCATTTTGATTTTATTGTTTTTGTATGTTGATTTTATTGTTTTTGTATGTTGATTTTATTGTTTTTGTATGTTGATTTTATTGTTTTTGTATGTTGATTTTATTGTTTTTGTATGTTGATTTCATTGTTTTTGTATGTTGATTTTATTGTTTTTGTATGTTGATTTTATTGTTTTTGTATGTTGATTTTATTGTTTTTGTATGTTGATTTTATTGTTTTTGTATGTTGATTTCATTGTTTTTGTATGTTGATTTTATTGTTTTTGTATGTTGATTTTATTGTTTTTGTATGTTGATTTTATTGTTTTTGTATGTTGATTTTATTTTTTTTTTATGTTGATTTTATTGTTTTTGTATGTTGATTTTATTGTTTTCGTATGTTGATTTTTTTGTTTTTGTATGTTGATTTTATTGTTTTTTATGTTGATTTTATTGTTTTTTTATGTTGATTTTATTTTTTTGTATATTTTAATGTATTGTTTTTGTATGTTGATTTTATTGTTTTTGTATGTTCTAATGTATTGTTTTTGTATGTTGATTTTATTGTTTTTGTATGTTGATTTTATAGTTTTGTATGTTCTAATGTATTGTTTTTGTATGTGGATTTTATTGTTTTTGTATGTTCTAATGTTTTGTTTTGTATGTTGATTTTATTGTTTTTGTATGTTGATTTTATTGTTTTTGTATGTTGATTTCATTGTTTTTGTATATTTTAATGTATTGTTTTTGTATGTTGATTTTATTGTTTTTGTATGTTGATTTTATTATTTTTGTATGTTGATTTTATTGTTTTTGTATGTTGATTTTATTGTTTTTGTATGTTGATTTTATTGTTTTTGTATGTTGATTTTATTGTTTTTGTATGTTGATTTCATTGTTTTTGTATGTTGATTTTATTGTTTTTTATGTTGATTTTATTGTTTTTTTATGTTGATTTTATTGTTTTTGTATATTTTAATGTATTGTTTTTGTATGTTGATTTTATTGTTTTTGTATGTTGATTTTATTGTTTTTGTATGTTCTAATGTATTGTTTTTGTATGTTGATTTTATTGTTTTTGTATGTTGATTTTATAGTTTTTGTATGTTCGAATGTATTGTTTTTGTATGTTCTAATGTATTGTTTTTGTATGTGGATTTTATTGTTTTCATATGTTCTAATGTTTTGTTTCGTATGTTGATTTTATTGTTTTTGTATGTTGATTTTATTGTTTTTGTATGTTGATTTTATTGTTTTTGTATGTTGATTTTATTGTTTTTGTATGTTGATTTTATTGTTTTTGTATGTTGATTTTATTTTTTTTGTATGTTGATTTTATTGTTTTTGTATGTTGATTTTATTGTTTTTGTATGTTGATTTTATTGTTTTTGTATGTTAATTTTATTGTTTTTGTATGTTGATTTCATTGTTTTTGTATGTTGATTTTATTGTTTTTGTATGTTGATTTTATTGTTTTTGTATGTTGATTTTATTGTTTTTGTATGTTGATTTTATTTTTTTTTTATGTTGATTTTATTGTTTTTGTATGTTGATTTTATTGTTTTCGTATGTTGATTTTTTTGTTTTTGTATGTTGATTTTATTGTTTTTTATGTTGATTTTATTGTTTTTTTATGTTGATTTTATTGTTTTTTATGTTGATTTTATTGTTTTTTTATGTTGATTTTATTTTTTTGTATATTTTAATGTATTGTTTTTGTATGTTGATTTTATTGTTTTTGTATGTTGATTTTATTGTTTTTGTATGTTCTAATGTATTGTTTTTGTATGTTGATTTTATTGTTTTTGTATGTTGATTTTATAGTTTTGTATGTTCTAATGTATTGTTTTTGTATGTGGATTTTATTGTTTTTGTATGTTCTAATGTTTTGTTTTGTATGTTGATTTTATTGTTTTTGTATGTTGATTTTATTGTTTTTGTATGTTGATTTCATTGTTTTTGTATATTTTAATGTATTGTTTTTGTATGTTGATTTTATTGTTTTTGTATGTTGATTTTATTATTTTTGTATGTTGATTTTATTGTTTTTGTATGTTGATTTTATTGTTTTTGTATGTTGATTTTATTGTTTTTGTATGTTGATTTTATTGTTTTTGTATGTTGATTTCATTGTTTTTGTATGTTGATTTTATTGTTTTTTATGTTGATTTTATTGTTTTTTTATGTTGATTTTATTGTTTTTGTATATTTTAATGTATTGTTTTTGTATGTTGATTTTATTGTTTTTGTATGTTGATTTTATTGTTTTTGTATGTTCTAATGTATTGTTTTTGTATGTTGATTTTATTGTTTTTGTATGTTGATTTTATAGTTTTTGTATGTTCGAATGTATTGTTTTTGTATGTTCTGATGTATTGTTTTTGTATGTGGATTTTATTGTTTTCATATGTTCTAATGTTTTGTTTCGTATGTTGATTTTATTGTTTTTGTATGTTGATTTTATTGTTTTTGTATGTTGATTTTATTGTTTTTGTATGTTGATTTTATTGTTTTTGTATGTTGATTTTATTGTTTTTGTATGTTGATTTTATTGTTTTTGTATGTTGATTTTATTGTTTTCGTATTTTGATTTTATTGTTTTTGTATGTTGATTTCATTGTTTTTGTATATTTTAATGTATTGTTTTTGTATGTTGATTTTATTGTTTTTGTATGTTGATTTTATTATTTTTGTATGTTGATTTTATTGTTTTTGTATGTTGATTTTATTGTTTTTGTATGTTGATTTTATTGTTTTTGTATGTTGATTTTATTGTTTTTGTATGTTGATTTCATTGTTTTTGTATATTTTAATGTATTGTTTTTGTATGTTGATTTTATTGTTTTTGTATGTTGATTTTATTGTTTTTGTATGTTGATTTTATTGTTTTTGTTTGTTGATTTCATTGTTTTTGTATATTTTAATGTATTGATTTTGTATGTTGATTTTATTGTTTTTGTATGTTGATTTTATTGTTTTTGTATGTTGATTTTATTGTTTTTGTATGTAGATTTTATTGTTTTTGTATGTAGATTTTATTGTTTTTGTATGCTGATTTCATTGTTTTTGTATGTTGATTTTATTGTTTTTGTATGTTGATTTTATTGTTTTTGTATGTTGATTTTATGGTTTTTGTATGTTGTTTTTATTGTTTTTGTATGTTGATTTTATTGTTTTTGTATGCTGATTTTATTGTTTTTGTATGTTGATTTTATTTTTTTTGTATGTTGATTTTATTGTTTTTGTATATTTTAATGTAGTTTTTTTGTATGTTGATTTTATTGTTTTTGTATGTTGATTTTATTTTTTTTGTATGTTGATTTTATTGTTTTTGTATGTTGATTTTATTTTTTTTGTATGTTGATTTTATTGTTTTTGTATGTTTCAATGTATTGTTTTCGTATGTTTCAATGTATTGTTTTTGTATGTTGCTTTTATTGTTTTTTTATGTTGATTTTATTGTTTTTGTATGTAGATTTTATTGTTTTTGTATGTTCTAAGGTATTGTTTTTGTATGTTGATTTTATTGTTTTTGTATGTTCTAATGTATTGTTTTTGTATGTTGATTTTATTGTTTTTTTATGTTGATTTTATTGTTTTTGTATGTAGATTTTATTGTTTTTGTATGTTCTAAGGTATTGTTTTTGTATGTTGATTTCATTGTTTTTGTATGTTCTAAGGTATTGTTTTTGTATGTTCTAATCTATTGTTTTTGTATATTTTAATGTATTGTTTTTGTATGTGGATTCTATTCTTTTTGTATGTTGATTTTATTGTTTTTGTATGTTTTAATGTATTGTTTTTGTACGTTGATTTTATTGTTTTTGTATGTTCTAATGTTTTGTTTTGTATGTTGATTTTATTGTTTTTGTATGTTGATTTTATTGTTTTTGTATGTTGATTTTATTGTTTTTGTATGTTGATTTTATTGTTTTTGTATGTTGATTTTATTGTTTTTGTATGTTGATTTTATTGTTTTTGTATGTTGATTTTTTTGTTTTTGTATGTTGACTTTATTGTTTTTGTATGTTGAT
The DNA here is from genome assembly GCA_947562095.1 of Branchellion lobata. Taxonomy (NCBI): domain Eukaryota; kingdom Metazoa; phylum Annelida; class Clitellata; order Hirudinida; family Piscicolidae; genus Branchellion; species Branchellion lobata. Next base: position 2,723,206 of record OX387260.1, read on the forward strand.
TTTATTGTTTTTGTATGTTGATATTATTTTTTTGTATGTTGATTTCATTGTTTTTGTATGTTGATTTTATTGTTTTTGTATGTTGATTTTATTGTTTTTGTATGTTGATTTTATTGTTTTTATATGTTGATTTTATTGTTTTTGTATGTTGATTTTATTGTTTTACTATGTTGGTTTTATTGTTTTTGTATGTTGATTTTATTGTTTTTGTATGTTGATTTTATTGTTTTTGTATGTTGCTTTTATTGTTTTTGTATGTTGATTTTATTGTTTTTGTATGTTGATTTCATTGTTTTTGTATATTTTAATGTAATGTTTTTGTATGTTGATTTTATTGTTTTTGTATGTTGATTTTATTTTTTTTGTATGTTGATTTTATTGTTTTTGTATGTTGATTTTATTTTTTTTGTATGTTGATTTTATTGTTTTTGTATGTTTCAATGTATTGTTTTCGTATGTTTCAATGTATTGTTTTTGTATGTTGATTTTATTGTTTTTTTATGTTGATTTTATTGTTTTTGTATGTAGATTTTATTGTTTTTGTATGTTCTAAGGTATTGTTTTTGTATGTTGATTTTATTTTTTTTGTATGTTCTAATGTATTGTTTTTTTATGTTGATTTTATTGTTTTTGTATGTTGATTTTATTGTTTTTGTATGTTCTAATGTATTGTTTTTGTATGTTGATTTTATTGTTTTTGTATGTTGATTTCATTGTTTTTGTATGTTCTAAGGTATTGTTTTTGTATGTTCTAATGTATTGTTTTTGTATATTTTAATGTATTGTTTTTGTATGTGGATTCTATTCTTTTTTTATGTTGTTTTTATTGTTTTTGTATGTTCTACTGTATTGTTTTTGTATGTTGATTTTATTGTTTTTGTATGTTCTAATGTTTTGTTTTGTATGTTGATTTTATTGTTTTTGTATGTTGATTTTATTGTTTTTGTATGTTGGTTTTATTGTTTTTGTATGTTGATTTTATTGTTTTTGTATGTTGATTTTATTGTTTTTGTATGTTGATTTTATTGTTTTTGTATGTTGATTTTATTGTTTTTGTATGTTGATTTTATTGTTTTTGTATGTTGATTTCATTGTTTTTGTATATTTTAATGTATTGTTTTTGTATGTTGATTTTATTGTTTTTGTATGTTGATTTTATTATTTTTGTATGTTGATTTTATTGTTTTTGTATGTTGATTTTATTGTTTTTGTATGTTGATTTTATTGTTTTTGTATGTTGATTTTATTGTTTTTGTATGTTGATTTCATTGTTTTTGTATGTTGATTTTATTGTTTTTTATGTTGATTTTATTGTTTTTTTATGTTGATTTTATTGTTTTTGTATATTTTAATGTATTGTTTTTGTATGTTGATTTTATTGTTTTTGTATGTTGATTTTATTGTTTTTGTATGTTCTAATGTTTTGTTTTTGTATGTTGATTTTATTGTTTTTGTATGTTGATTTTATAGTTTTTGTATGTTCTAATGTATTGTTTTTGTATGTGGATTTTATTGTTTTTGTATGTTCTAATGTTTTGTTTTGTATGTTGATTTTATTGTTTTTGTATGTTGATTTTATTGTTTTTGTATGTAGATTTTATTGTTTTTGTATGTTGATTTTATTGTTTTTGTATGTTGATTTTATTGTTTTTGTATGTTGATTTTATTGTTTTTGTATGTTGATTTTATTGTTTTTGTATTTTGATTTTATTGTTTTTGTATGTTGATTTTATTGTTTTTGTATGTTGATTTTCTAGTTTTTGTTTTTTCTATTGTTTTGTCTTTGTATGTTCTATTGTTTTGTCTTTATATGTTCTAGCAGATTGTTTCTGTATGTTCTATCTACTTGTTTCTGTATGTTCTATCTTATTGTTTCTGTATGTTCTATCTTATTGTTTCTGTATTTCTATTGGTTTTTTTTCAAATGTTCTATTGTATTCTTTCTGTATTTTGTATTGTATTTTTTTATAATTATATATATATTTTGTATTTTCTTCATTGTTCATCATATCTTTTTTATTCTATATTTAATCAGTTCATAAAAAGTATACAATTGAAAATACGCATAAATTATATATTTACATTCACCCACATAAACCTGAGTACCTTCATGCACAAGTTCGTGCATTGTGTCCTTTATATGGCAGGTAGTCTGGGGAGTGTTTTAAAAAAATAAAATAAATTTTTTTCTTCAAAGAATGAATGAATGAATCTTTGAAATCAAAAGTTGCTTCCAGTAAGATGAGAATGAAGTTTAGAGAGTTTTTCTTCTTAAGTTTGTTTTTTTAATTTAAAAAACTCCGAGCTGTTTCGAAAAAAAATTTAATTAAAATAAAGTACAAATTTCGGTGAGCTCAACACATATATTTGAATGTTATTAGTAAGTTATTTCAAAATATTCAAAATTAAGTTTGAAATTTTCATTTTCCATTTATTTTAAGTTAATAATCAGCCCTTGTAGCATATTTCTCAGTGAGTTCGGTCTAAATATGAGGCTCAGGGTTCGATTCCTGGCTGATTTTTTTATTGAGGGAAAAATTCCAAGAACAAAAAGAACTCTGTGTTTAAAAGATATATAAGCAACAATAGAAAAACATTAGTAATAATGATTCAAAGGAATGAATCAACGACAAGAAAAAAGTTTCAATCAAAAATATAAAATGAGAATTTAATGTCAACTGTTCCGAAGAGGTTTGAGTCAGTAAAAATACTTTATTACAACGTTGAAAGTGTGAGAGGAGTTTGAAAGGTAGAAGTCAATATTATGTTTGAAAGCATTTAAACAAGAGGCTGAAGTTATATGGTTAGGTAGTTTATTCTAACGAGTAATAATCCTAGTTTAGTTTTTTTCATATATAGAAGAAAAAATGGATTTTTGTATCATTTTAAATTGTTACTTTTAGTTATAGCTGCAGTATTCAGGGTAATATTAGGTCCACAACTTTGATCATCTATATTGTTTATTACAATACAATACAATACAAACACGAATATTATTATAATGGAATTAACCCCGTAGAGTTTTGAGGCCACATATATTAATATGTATACTTGTATTGAATCTATTTTAATTCTTCAAGTATAGAGAGTTTTTAGTTTGAGAATTGTTAATCTTGGATGATAGCTAAGATTAGTATTTTAGGTGATGAAGTGATTACTGCAAATTGTTTCGGTGGCTCTTCTTTGTATCCTTTCTATAACGTTAATGTATTTATTTGTATGAGGTGACCAGACTGGGCTCCCATAATCAAGCATAGCTAAAATATGCTCTGAAGAAAAGAATGAAAAAAGGATTTTTTGTTCATAGTCTTTAT
>OX387260.1:2734019-2736519 GCA_947562095.1 Branchellion lobata
TCAAAGGCTGGAAGTGTTACAAAGCATCAAAATGAAAAAAAAATCAAGTTAACACGAACAAGAAACCTGAATGCGAATAAGAATATACATTCCATGTGTGCGTTGCCAACGTGATGCCAGTTATTGCGGCTGAGTTTTCACTCTTCAAATTTCACTATTTTATGACTGATAACATTCTGTTCTCGTATATTTTGCTATTTTCATTTTTGGTTTGATTGTTCGCCGTGTTTTTGTAAAATTTCCAGCGTATGTCTGGACTTGATCTAATAAAGACTATAAAAAATAGTAAAGTGGCTATAGAATTGAAATGATGAACTTTGAAGTTAAGAAATTAATCACAGCTCGACCACATGCGAACATTTCTTCGCGTCACTAACGAAACAACTTCTTCAGTCAATTCGGCAAAAATGCTAACTTTTTTATTATTATTCGAACTTGACGTCAAAGTGACCAGAGTAACACTAGAGTAACGCTTGTCACCTGTTGTAGCATGATTCCGGAATGAGTGTTTGCAATAAATGAGTAAAAGCTCGTGAATAACTGAGCCTTTCACAAGTTAAAAAGAACTGACATCCACTTGAAAGGTACTTGTCAATTCATTCTTTTTTACCATAACGTTCGTACTTTGTATATGTAGTATATACAATAAAATACAAAGATGAATATTCTTATAGTTTCAGCAACCTTGTAAAGTTTTTAAAGCAATCAAACTTTGTTATTTCCATTATTATATTTATAGTAAAAAAATAAAATAACTAAGATGAATATTTTTTTTGTAATAAGAAGTACACTATAATAATATTATGATGAGGGAGTTATGTAGAGAATTTATTGAGCAGGTAAGTCTTCAGAGATCGACAAAATAATTTTGTTGAACTTGAAGATTTTAAGCTGTTAGGCAGGTTGTTCCACAACTTAGATCCGCTGACGCTGAACCTTTTTAATCCTAATGATTTTAGCTTGTGCTTGTTGGGAACAACGTCTTTTGACTTAGCTGATCTTAGTCTTTGTTTTTCCAGCAGACTATCAACTGGAACTAGGTCACGTATCAGATACACAGGACCCTTATTGGACAAACACTTGTACATCTGCAGAGCAATTTTAAATTCAATTCTTTCATCAATTTTCAGCCAGTGAAGCTTCTTGAGAACAGAGGTAATGTGATCATATTTTCTTACTTCTGCAATGAGCCTGGCTGTTGTATTGATTATGAATTGAATACTATGCATTGTTAATTTAGGTAAGCTGACTAAAGCCATGTTGCCATAGTCAATACGACTTAAAACTAAGGCCGATGCAAGTGTTTTCAAGGAGTCCATTGTCAAACATCCCTTGATGGATCTTATTTGACGCAGAGAAGTAAAACACATCTGTATTGTTTTTGATATCTGCGTTGACATTGTGAGGTCTCTATCCATGGATATTCCCAAATTCTCCACAGATTTGATAGAATGATGTTACTTTTTAATACACCTACAGAATAGATCGAAATATTTTTTTAGATTTTGATGGGAAGAAAACCAGCCACTTCAGTCTTTTCACTATTTTTATTTTATTTTTTTACTTAAAGTCCTCAAGGACAAGAACAATGTTTTTGGGTTAAGCTTGAAGCGATTGGCTCCCATCCAAGCTGCAATTTCATCCACACTCAGACACTCTCATTTGTAATTTTGCGGTGTCATAATTATTGTAGTGACCATATGATTGAATTTCATCAGCATCTTTATGAAATCCTAGCTCAGCTTTCATGGTCATTCTTTCAAGGCCCCCAGTGAATAGAAAAAACAAAAATAACCCAAAAACAGATCTTTGTGGGACACTTACTGCAAAATTGACAAAATCCGATTTTTTCCTACTGCAGCGTACATTAAAGATCTGTCATTCAATTAGCTCTTGAACCTATAGTAATTTAACTATATTACCTTCACAGGTTTGTGTGTAAAATTATATATGGTGAACATGTCTATAAAAGGCTTGATGAATAAGCGATTTAAACAATTTACACATTCAAAGGTTACTATTTTTTTCATGATGATTTAAAATAGTTTTAACATTGAAATTAGCCATCTCGATTTAAAACTTAACTTAACATTTGATTCAATAAAGGTACCAAAAGCCTGATAGCTTTAAAAAGAAGTAAAATTATCAGAGATAACTTTGGAAGTTTGTTTTCTTATTTAAAATGTCAAAAAATTCTAATTATAAGGCAATTTTTCGTCTTGTTTTTTTCAAAAAACTCTGCGAAAAGATGCGGATGAAAAAGGCATACATTTGCATACTTTTGGCCTTTTTTTTCATATTACATTTAGTCTTCATGGCCACTTATGGCGTCGATATGTTTCCAAAATTTAGACATTCTACGCATGAGAACGTCGTAAACGCTAGGAACATATACCACGGTATGCGCCGTCACAAAAAAGTAATCGAAAGAAGAAAAAACAACATGATAACTCCGACCTTTGGTGACCCTTGGAGTGATGAGAATCACCAAAAAAATGGT
>OX387260.1:2741519-2799019 GCA_947562095.1 Branchellion lobata
TTATTTTTATTATTTTTCTTTTTATTTACTATTAATATCATTATCATTATCATTCATATTATTATTTTTTAATAATAATATTATTATTATTATTATTTATTTATTTATTTTTATTTACTATTAATATCATTATCATTATTATTATTATTATTATTATTGTTATTATTATTTTCAATTATTTTTATCATCATCATCATCATCATCATCATCATCATCATCATCATCATCATCTTTATCATCATCATCATCATCATTCACAACGGGAGCAACTGAAACAATTAATAATCCTATTTACTTGTTCATGAGGGCGTGGATGGTCATGATGGTTCTGAGGAATGCGCATTGATTTACATTTTATTTTCAATTGCTCAAACGTTATTTATGCTTTTCTTCGTTATTGCTTCCATTTAGTCATTCATCCATTCATTCATCCATTCATTCATTCATTTATTCATCCATTCATTCATCCATTTATTCATCCATTCATTCATCCATTTATTCATTCATTTATTCATCCATTTATTCATTCATTTATTCATCCATTTATTCATTCATTCATTTATTCATCCATTTATTCATTCATTCATTCATCCATCCATTTATTCATCCATTTATTCATTCATTCATCCATCCATTTATTCATCCATTTATTCGTTCATTCATCCATCCATTTATTCATTCATTTATTCATCCATCCATTTATTCATTCATTTATTCATTCATTTATTCATCCATCCATTTATTCATTCATTTATTCATCCATTTATTCATTCATTTATTCATTCATTAATTCACCCATTCATTGATCCATTCATTCGTCAATTTATTTATTCACTTACTGACTAAATGGAGAGACATGAGCAAAGAGGTGAGAAAATAACTCTTCGAAGCCTATTTATTTATAGTGCACCACGCCGGGGATCCTCTTAAAACTATGGCATCTTTTTAATCAACCCAATCCGATCTTATTTGATCTCATTTAATCCATATTATCTTATTGCGTTCAATTTAATTTGGTCAAAGTATTTATTTATTTATAGCGCTGACTCAAGACGCTACAAGAACGCTCTGTTACGAACCATTCTCTTGTTCTTTATTGTTGTCATTCTCTGTAACATTTTCTGTAACATGAAACATTCTTCAACAGTTACTTTATGTGACTATAAGCAACTTTTCAATAACAAATTTTCAGGTTTATTACTTCAATTAGTATTAATTAATTTTAGTCCTTATTTTCAATCTATTTTACACTTAAAATTTTTAACATTTCACTTTTGGTTAATTTGAATTTTTCTTATCTCAATTTTTGCCATTCTTCGTACCATTTCCTCTAATCTGTCTGCGCCTGTGGTATCTTAGCCAGTTCCGCTGTGAAGCGTGAGACTCAGGGTTCGATTCCCGGCTAAGCTCAGGTTTGAGTTGTGAAAAGCGGTAATTAAACTAAAATACATTCTAGAGGGGTTCATTATTTTGTAGCCCACAGCGAGTGACCGCCTTCGAACGAAATGCTGAAAGGCGCAATAAAAATGCTCTGGTTAGCTCAGAGTAATACAAGTCCTTCAGCAGTGTGGTGATTATTGTATTTAAACATTAATTTTAAGTCAATAATATTAATAATTATTTGTAAAATTCAATAATTATGCGTAAATTATAGATTCTGTTCTATTTAAGATATGCTTCTTTCTTTTTGAGATTCAATCGTGGGTCCGAATATCAGCCATTAACTCCGAAGAGTGCGACGGTTTATGGCTATTTTAAGGCTCATTGATCTCATATTATTGCTCTTCTCTACGTGGTATAACTACCAGGCTGCAATCTGTCTACCACACGTCATCCATCAATACTTACCGCCATGCCATCACCGTCGTCACTTCCACTCATCGCCACCACTACCACTCACTGCCACCAATACCACCACCATCATCACTGACAACAGGTTTCTGATAGCAGACGACGAATCGGTTGACAACTTCATCGTCAGGGATTCTGATTCCACCCTCTCCAGGCGGGACTACGCTGCAGTGATGGTGAGGTGGTGATGTGGCTGTGGTGGTTGTGGTGGTTGTGGTGGTGAGGTGGTGATGTGGCTGTGGTGGTTGTGGTGGTTGTGGTGGTGAGGTGGTGATGTGGCTGTGGTGGTTGTGGTGGTTGTGATGGTGAGGTGGTGATGTGGCTGTGGTGGTTGTGGTGGTTGTGGTGGTTGTGATGGTGAGGTGGTGATGTGGCTGTGGTGGTTGTGGTGGTTGTGGTGGTTGTGGTGGCTGTGGTGGTTGTGGTGGTTGTGGTGGTTGTGGTGGTTGTAGCAGTGTGTTAGTGGTTGTGGGGGTTTGGTGAAGTGAGGTGAGGAGGTACTGCGATGTGGTGGTGTGTTGGTGGTGAGGTGAGGCGGTGGTTTGGTGGTCGTGATTGTGTGGTGGCGCGTTTATATATGTATATGTATATATATATATATATATATATATATATATATATATATATATATATATATATATATATATATATATATATATATATATATATATATATATATAAGTTTGAACATATATATATATATATATATATATATATATATATATATATATATATATATATATATATATATATATATATATATATATATATATATATATATATATATATATATATATATATATATATATATATATATATATATATATATATATATATATATATATATATATATATATATATATATATATATATATATATATATATATATATATATATATATATATATATATATATATATATATATATATATATATATATATATATATATATATATATATATATATATATATATATATATATATATGTTCAAACTTGGGTCTATGAACCCTCATGCCTGAGGGCCTTACCGCTTGAAGTGTTTCTTATTCATCGATTGAAGCTTTTCTCATTAATTCTCTCAGTTTTTTTTAATCGATATTACTTTAAATAATTTTATCATGAATAACAATTAATAATAACAATAATAATAATATCAATAATAATGATTTTTAAATCAATAATAGTATTAATAATAATAATAATAATAATAATAATATTATCAATAATAATAATTTTCAAATCAATAATAGTAATAATAATAATAATTATTATTATTATTATTATTGTTTATTTTTTCAAAATACTTTTTATAGCAATTATGCTGTTATATGTACATTATTATATCTCTTCTTTCTAAAATTATTTATTTTATTATTTTATTTAACTATTGTTTCGTTATTATTATTATTATTATTATTATTATTATTATTATTATTTTTATTGTTATTATTATTATTATTGTTATGGTGTTTACTCATTCGAAGTCTTCAAAGCCACTCTGAACAAAGATTCGGTTGATTAAAAAGTTTTTTGAATAATAATTCAACATATTATTGCTCATCTCAGTTACAAAATGCCACAATCAAGGCAAAATAATAATAATCATAATGATAATAATAATAATAATAATAATAATAATAATAATAATAATAATAATAATAATAATAATAATAATAATAATAATAATAATAATAATAATAATAATAATAATAATAATAATAATAATAATAATAATAATAATAATAATAATAATAATAATAATAATAATGATAATAATATAAATAATGAAAATGATAATTAAATAGTAATAATAAGATTAATTATAATTTTTGAATCACCGAGGCAAGTAAATGAAGCGCTTAATGCGCAATGCTGGCACAGATGAGTGTGAAAGTTGAAAGTTCTAGAAGGATTATTTTATATTATTGAAAGAGTAAAAGGAAATCTAATCTAGACTTAATAATCTTCGTATTTCCATTGTATTTCATTGTATTGTTTTTTATTGTACTGTTTTGTATTTTTTTGTATTTTTTTGTGTTGTCTTGTATTTTGTTGTAGTTAGCCGTATTGCTAGCTTGTATGGTCGCGAAACTCTACGGGGTTGATGCCATTATAAGGATGTTCGTATTTGTATTGTATTGTATTGGAAAATCAATAGAACAAATAATAATAGGACAATGTTAGCATGAAGCAAACGTTAACATAGGAATGTAAAAACAGTGCCCGAGTAATAAAAAAATGACTAATATGGAGTCCTTTTCAGTTTTATTTCATTGAATTCTTAGTCAATTTATTTCACTTTTTCATTTCAGTTATTTACTTATTCATTTCTTTTATATATTTATTCATTTCTTTTGTTTTCTTATTTTATTCATTGGTTTATTTATTCATTTCTTTTGTTTTCTTATTTTATTCATTGGTTTATTTATTCATTTCTTTTGTTTTCTTATTTTATTCATTTGTTTATTCATTCATTCATTTATTCATGTACTTATTTATGTATTTTTTTATATTTTTTAAATATATTTTTTAAAATTCACTCATTTCTTACCTCATTTATTCATTCATTCATTTAATTATTCTTTTATTTATTCATTCATTCATTTAATTATTCTTTTATTTATTCATTCATTCATTTAATCATTCTTTTATTTATTCATTCATTCATTTAATCATTCTTTTATTCATTCATAAATGAATAAAGTACTTAATTGATTAATCAATTAATTTATTTATTAATTTTTTTTTTGTTTATTCGTTAAATTTTTTATATATTTATTTATTCATATATTCATTTTATCATATATTTATTTATTTCATTATATATATATATATATATATATATATATATATATATATATATATATATATATATATATATATATATATATATATATATATATATATATATATATATATATATATATATATATATATATATATATATATATATATATATATATATATATATATATATATATATATATATATATATATATATATATATATATATATATATATATATATATATATATATATATATATATTATTTTCAGTCCAAGTTCAAAAGTACACAAAACATGGAGCATTGAGAATTCAAACAATGTCAGCCTTCTGGTTATGAACCAAAGAATTATATATACACACATATTGAGAAATATACACACATATTGAGAAATATACACACATATTGAGAAATATATACACATATTGAGAAATATATACACTTATTGAGAAATATATACACATATTGAGAAATATATACACATATTGAGAAATATATACACTTATTGAGGAATATATACACTTATTGAGGAATATATACACATATTGAGAAATATATACACATATTGAGGAATATATACACTTATTGAGGAATATATACACATATTGAGGAATATATACACTTATTGAGAAATATATACACATATTGAGAAATATATACACTTATTGAGGAATATATACACTTATTGAGAAATATATACACTTATTGAGAAATATATACACTTATTGAGGAATATATACACTTATTGAGAAATATATACACTTATTGAGAAATATATACACTTATTGAGAAATATATACACATATTGAGGAATATATACACTTATTGAGGAATATATACACTTATTGAGAAATATATACACTTATTGAGAAATATATACACATATTGAGAAATATATACACTTATTGAGGAATATATACACTTATTGAGAAATATATACACTTATTGAGAAATATATACACTTATTGAGGAATATATACACTTATTGAGAAATATATACACTTATTGAGAAATATATACACTTATTGAGAAATATATACACATATTGAGGAATATATACACTTATTGAGGAATATATACACTTATTGAGAAATATATACACTTATTGAGAAATATATACACATATTGAGAAATATATACACTTATTGAGGAATATATACACTTATTGAGAAATATATACACTTATTGAGAAATATATACACTTATTGAGGAATATATACACTTATTGAGAAATATATACACTTATTGAGAAATATATACACTTATTGAGAAATATATACACATATTGAGGAATATATACACTTATTGAGGAATATATACACTTATTGAGAAATATATACACTTATTGAGAAATATATACACTTATTGAGAAATATATACACTTATTGAGAAATATATACACTTATTGAGAAATATATACACTTATTGAGAAATATATACACATATTGAGGAATATATACACTTATTGAGGAATATATACACTTATTGAGAAATATATACACTTATTGAGAAATATATACACATATTGAGAAATATATACACTTATTGAGGAATATATACACTTATTGAGAAATATATACACTTATTGAGAAATATATACACTTATTGAGGAATATATACACTTATTGAGAAATATATACACTTATTGAGAAATATATACACTTATTGAGAAATATATACACATATTGAGGAATATATACACTTATTGAGGAATATATACACTTATTGAGAAATATATACACTTATTGAGAAATATATACACTTATTGAGAAATATATACACTTATTGAGAAATATATACACATATTGAGAAATATATACACTTATTGAGAAATATATACACTTATTGAGAAATATATACACATATTGAGGAATAAGTGGATCAGAGTCAAAGCTTGAAATTAAAATAGCTATTTTCTTCTTCCTTCCCTCCATCCACCCTAGAATCCCTTCCCCACTATCATCATTTTCAAGCTCCACCCATCATTTTCAAGCTCCACCCATCATTCTCAAGCTCCACCCATCATTCTCAAGCTCCACCCATTAATTCTCAAGCTCCACCTTATCAATGCCAAACCCCACCCCTAAGGCGTGGCTGCGATCCAATCAGACGTTCCACAGCATCAGGGATCACCCTAGCCACGCCAACTATGCCATTTCAGGCGGTCTATGGGGAGCGAAGACTGCCAGACTCAAAAAACTTCTCAATGTGTGAGTGGAAGGAAGGATTAGATGAGTGGATGAGTGGATGGGTGATTGGATGAGTGGATAAGTGGGTGGATGGGTGGGTAGGTTGACCATCCACCCATTCATCCATGCATTCATCTACCCACCCATTCTTGCATGTACCCATGAATTCATTAACCAACCTTGCATGCACTCTCCATACATATAATCATGAATTCATTCATCCACCCATGCATGCACCCATGAATCCATTCACCCACCCGTGCCTGCACCCATGAATTCATTCATCCTCCCATACATACACTTATGAATCCATTCACCCACCCATGCATGCACTCATGAATCCATTCACCCACCCATGCATGCACTCATGAATCTATTCACCCACCCATGCATTCACTCATGAATCCATTCACCCACCCATGCATGCACTCATGAGTCCATTCACCCACCCATGCATTCACTCATGAATCCATTCACCCACCCATGCATGCACTCATGAATCCATTCACCCACCCATGCATGCACTCATGAATCCATTCACCCACCCATGCATGCACTCATGAACCCATTCACCCACCCATGCATGCACTCATGAATCCATTCACCCACCCATGCATGCAATCATGAATCCATTCACCCACCCATGCATGCACTCATGAATCCATTCACCCACCCATGCATGCACTCATGAATCCATTCACCCACCCATGCATGCACTCATGAATCCATTCACCCACCCATGCATGCACCCATGAATACATTCACCCACCCATGCATGCACTCAGAGAGTGGAAGCAACTGATAACGATGCGCTCCAACAAGTACCTGGCTGACATGAATCTTCTCAACTCTTTCGTGTGGCCCAGAGTGGTTGGAGGTTGGTGTAGTGGCGTGTGGTGTCTTGTGGTGGATTGTGGTGGCTTGTGGTGGCTTGTGGTGGCTTCTGGTGGTGTATGATAGCTGTTGTGTTTTTAAATTCTCCAGTCTTCTTTTTGTCCATTTTCTTTTCTTCTTTTTTTTTTTTTTTCTTTTCTTTTTCCCTCCTTTCTATCTTTTTTTTCTTCTTTCTTTCTTTTCTTCCATTTTGTCTTCCTTTATTTCTTCCTTCCTTCTTTCCTTCTTTCATCCCTCCAGAAGCGTATTGTTCGGATAGTGTATCTTGTGACATTTATCCTAATTCGTTTCCGTTTCCGGTGCAGAGATATGGCTATGATCACGTGGGGCAGGTGGCTTTTGTTTCTCGTGCCTTCTTCACAACTCTCTACAGCCACAACTACCGCTACTACCCATCACAACGCCCACACCACCCATCATAACAACCACACTAACCATCACAACAACCACACCACTCATCACAACACCCACACCACCCATCACAACGACTACACCACTCATAACATTAATACCAACCTTACCAACAACTTTACCATCTTTAACAACAACAAGACTGCCCCTAACAACAACCACACCATCTATAAAGATAACCTACTTTACTACCCTGCCACTACTATTACTAATAACGGGGGGAAACATTTAAAAACACACAAACATTTCACCACATAACCACACACAAACATTTCACCACATAACCACACACAAAACTTACAACCAAACCACACAAAAACTAAGCGAACCGTTCCACCACACAGAAAATCACCACACTGGAACCCCTTTACTCAAAAAACATCAATCACCCTACCACACCAACCAGCACATATACCATACCAACCAACAACAACCACCATACCACAGAAACTACACCAACCAGCACATATACCATACCAACCAACAACAACCACCATACCACAGAAACTACACCAACCAGCACATATACCATACCAACCAACAACAACCACCATACCACAGAAACTACACCAACCAGCACATCAACCATACCAACCAACAACAACCACCATACCACAGAAACTACACCAACCAGCACATCAACCATACCAACCAACAACAACCACCATACCACAGAAACTACACCAACCAGCACATCAACCATACCAACCAACAACAACCACCATACCACAGAAACTACACCAACCAGCACATCAACCATACCAACCAACAACAACCACCACACCACAGCAACCACACCAGCCATCACAGCAAACTAACCTAAAACCATTAAAAAAACTTCTAAAAAAGCACAAAAACTCACCAATCAACCATACCAATCACCACAGCCACCACACACCACAGCCACCACACACTACAGCCACCACACACTACAGCCACCACACACCACAGCCACCACACACTACAGCAGCCACACCAAAAACCTTGAACTACCAAAAAAACCCAAAATTCCCACTCCACCATCCCTCAAAACTTCAAACTGCTACAAATACTCAACAAACCCCAAACCCTCTCCACCACAAACCTTCCCTCCACGAACCCACCCTCCTACAAACCTTCCCCTCCTACCGACCCTTCTTCCAAAATCTCTCCTTCCTACGAACCTTCACCCCTACAAACCTTTCCCCCACAAACCTTTCCCCCTACAAATTTCCTCCCCACAAACCATCTTCCCTACGAATCTTCCCCCCCACAAACCATCCCCCCACAAACCATCCTCCTACAAACCTTCTCCCCCACAAACTTCCCAACAAACCTTTCCCATACAAACCTTCCCCTCCACAAACCCTTACCCCACAAACCCTTCTTTCATAAACTTTCCCTCCTACCAACCCTCCCCCCACAAACCCTCCCTTCACAAACCCTCCCTCTACAAACTCTCCCCCCTTTGAACCTTCCCCCTTACAAACCCTCCCCCCCACAAACCTTTCTCTTTACAAACTTTCCTCCCTACAAACCTTCCTTCCCACAAACCTTCTCCACTACAAACCTCCCCCCACAAACCTTTCCCCCTACAAACCTCCCCCCCACAAACCTTTCCCCCTACAAACCTTCCCTCCTACAAACCTTCCCCCCCACAAACCTTCTCCACTACAAACCTCCCCCCCACAAACCTTTCCCCCTACAAACCTCCCCCCCACAAACCTTTCCCCCTACAAACCTTCCCTCCTACAAACCTTCCCTCCTACAAACCTTCCCTCCTACAAACCTTCCCTCCTACAAACCTTCCCTCCTACAAACCTTCCCTCCTACAAACCTTCCCTCCCACAAACCTTCCCTCCTACAAACCTTCCCTCCTACAAACCTTCCCCCCTACAAACCTTCCCTCCTACAAACCTTCCCCCCTACAAACCTCCCCCCCACAAACCTTCCCTCCTACAAACCTTCCCTCCTACAAACCTCCCCCCCACAAACCTCCCCCCCACAAACCTTTCCCCCCTACAAACCTCCCCCCCACAAACCTCCCCCCCACAAACCTCCCCCCCACAAACCTTCCCCCCTACAAACCTCTCCCCCACAAACCTTCCCCCCTACAAACCTTTCCCCCTACAAACCCTTCCCCCTACAAACCTCCCCCCCACAAACCTTCCCCCCACAAACCTCCCCCCCTACATTCCTTCCCCCCACAAACCTTCCCCCCTACATTCCTTCCCCCTACAAACCCTTCCTTTCACAAATCTTCCATTTTACAAACCCTTCCCTCACAAACCCACCCCCCACAAACCCACTCCACAAACCCTTGCCCCACAAACCCTCCCCCTACAAACCTCCCCACAAACCCACCCCACAAACCCTTCTTTAACAAACACAAAAACCCTTCAAACCTTTTTTGAAAAAACCCGAAAACCCAAAATTCTTCCCACAAACCCTCCCCCCACAAACCCACCCCCTACAAACCCACCCCCTACAAACTCTCCCCCCACAAACCCACCCCCTACAAACCCACCTCCCACAAACCCACCCCACAAACCCACTCCCCTCTCAACCTCCTAAAAACATCCAAAAATGTTCTCAAACCCAAAGCTAAACCCAAACACCAGAATCTCAACCCAAACATTGAAAACAAAGTCCAGAATCGCCTCACCCAGGTGTTTGACGCCAGGGGCATAGCGAGACGAGGAGATGTTCGATTGTTGCAAAGCTGGCGTGGGAACCACCTATGCCTACCGCCCTTGCAGATGAGAGAGGCTTCTAAGGAGTCTGGTGCGGAAGATTGGTTACTATGGCTGTCTTCATGGTTTTTTTGACTCCAGTGCTTCGTTGTGTGAATTCTGCAGTGTTTGTGTGACTTCTATATGATTTGTATGATTTACACGTGATTTTTACGATTTACACATGGCTTGTATGATTTACACATGGCTTGTATGATTTACACATGGCTTGTACGATTTACACATGGCTTGTATGATTTACACATGGCTTGTATGATTTACACATGGCTTGTATGATTTACACATGGCTTGTATGATTTACACATGGCTTGTATGATTTACACATGGCTTGTATGATTTACACATGGCTTGTATGATTTACACATGATTTTTACGATTTACACAAGGCTTGTATAATTGTTGTTTGTATTTTTTTTCTATCTCCTTCTTTTGCTTCTTAAATCAAAGAAAAATTAATTATTATTCGAACAATTATTCATAATAATTAATCCAACAAATATTAATATTAATAATTATTCAAAAACTAATCAAAATAATTATTAGTATTCAAAAGAATAATGATATTAATTATTATTCAACCTTCCATAATAATTATTTTTATTATTCCCTTCGTGGTATTAAAAGTTCCTTCATTTTGCTTCACTTCCGCCCCTTTCACCCATTTCCTTTCCACCTTTACCTCTAAATCTGCCCTGATTGGTTTTGTCATCAGCCTGCACTGGTGTCCACACCTTTCGTTTAAGCTCAAAACTCTGCAATCGGGACCTTAATGTCTCTTATTTGTTATTTTTATTTTCTTTTTCAATTTATTTTTATTTTTATTTTCAATTTGTTTTAATTTTTATTTTCAATTTGTTTTTGTTTTTAATTTTTATTTTCAATTTGTTTTTATTTTTAATTTTTATTTTCAATTTGTTTTTATTTTTAATTTTTATTTTCAATTTGTTTTTATTTTTAATTTTTATTTTCAATTTGTTTTTATTTTTATTTTCTTTTACAATTCATTATTATTTTCTTTTTCAACATTCTTTCTGTTATTTATCTTTGATTTTATTTTATTTTTCACGGGTTATTCATTTAATTCTTCAGAAATTTGTTTCTTTTTAATTATTCCAGTTGTTTGTCTTGGCGCTCTACAAATCGAATTTATTATTATTATTATTAATATTATTATTATTATTATTATTATTATTATTATTATTATTATTATTATTATTATTATTATTATTAGTATTATTATTATTATTAATATTATTATTATTATTATTATTATTATTATTATTATTATTATTATTATTATTATGATTATTATTATTATTATTATTATTATTATTATTATTATTATTAGTATTATTATTAATATTATTATTATTATTATTATTATTATTATTATTATTATTATGATTATTATGATGATGATTATTATTATTATTATTATTATTATTATTATTATTATTATTATTATTATTATTATTATTATTATTATTATTATTATTTTTTTTATTATTAGTATTATTATTATTATTATTATTATTATTATTATTTTTATTATTATTATTTTTATTATGATTATTATTATTATTATTATTATTATTATTATTATTATTATTATTATTATTATTATTATTATTATTATTTCATACATTTTTCATTCAATTATATTTATTTTTCTCCTTTTCCAACAAGCAACCCAGCGCCACCTCATTCATGGCGGGTGCTTCCACTCTTCGTCCATTGATCACACCAATCCCAACCATTCTCAAATCCTCATCACTAACTCTAACATTTCCCTTAACGCTTATCCCAATCCTCAGCCTATCACCGGTCCAGACCCTTATTTTCACCCTTATCTTAACCTTTATCTCAACCTTCATCTTTTTACTAATCCTAACCTTCATCCTCACTTTAATCCGATCGTCTTTCTCACTCTCATCCCAACCCTAGCCTTCTAATAACCCTAGAGCTTCCTCGTCAAAACAACGTTTTAAACTAGAACCAGGAAATCACACTTTGTTTTAACTTTTTTCCATTGACTTCGGGAATTCTGTAATTCTTTCCAGGCTGGCTGGTAGAAAAATCTCGAAAGATGTAAATCGCAGCATCAAACGTACAACCTCCCAACAACGAAGCTCACCGCAGTGCTGGATGTGGCTGGAGAGAGGAAGAGGGGAAATGTAAAGAAAAAGTTAAAATTATATTTTTTAAAAATTTTAAACAAGAAATTATATAGTAAAAAAAAGAAAAATTTATAAATAAAGACAAAAAATTATAAGAAACAAAAAAGGAAAAATATAAAAAAATACAGAAAAAAAATCTCTGTGTTCAGCCTTACGGGCTCCTTGCTCACATGAGACAACGGTGAACTCCGGTAGAGTGTGGGGAAGATCAGCTGTTGGCAGACCACCCAGGATATTGAATTTAATATTAAAGTGTATATTAAATTATATAATAAAGATACCGTTTCCGGTCAATCTCACACTGTTTCATCTCTGAGCTTTTCTAATCTAATTTTTCATAATCTCACATTTTTCATTCTTGTCTTTCATAATCCTATCTTCTATAATCATGTTTTTAATTTTGCTTATTCTAATCCTTTATAATTAAACCTCCTTAATCTAATCTTCCTTTTCATATTTCAATTTTCTTGATCTTATCTTCTATTCAAAATAACCTATAAAAGATCCATGTGCTGATTAAATCCTTCTCAAAAGCATCACTCTTTAAGTGTCGCAGAGTGTTATATTATTCATCACTTTATTAGTGTATGAAAAGTTGCCTTTATATTTTATTTGTGTCACCACTTGCATTCGAACCCATGTGTTTCGAGCCTACGTCTCTCGTTTGGCGCCTCAACCAATGCGCTATTCTTGTACGCTATGTTTTCTAATACCCCTAAAACGTTAAATTTTCAACACCCAACAACCACAAACTCCAATACACGCGATTTTCTTGACATTCCAACAATCCTATTGCGCTAATACCTTGAAAATCCCAACACCCCGTTATAGCAAACGCCCAAATCCTTCCATCCCCATGATCACCCAACCCCACAAACACTCCATCAACATAAGCCCCCCAAACACCCAGACATTCCATTCGACGCTACTGTCCTTGATTCCACCACCAAACATTCCGCTTTCAGAGCTTGTAAACCTTAGTGGTTATTTATAAATAGTATTTTAAAATGTATGTCAGCTTTTTATTAACATCAGAAAATTATGATGATTATATATATATATATATATATATATATATATATATATATATATATATATATATATATATATATATATATATATGTTTTTAACCTTCTTTTTTAACTTTCTGATCATTTTAACTATTGTTTTTTTGTATCCTATATTTTACAAAATTATTTTTTCGTTAAAAAGATTATCCATTTATATATTTTCAAACTATATATAATTAATTAATTAATTAATTAATTAATTAATTAATTAACAATTTTCTGCTTTTATGCTACGAAGCTATGAAACGCCTTGTATTATGTACACACTGTGCACTGGAAGAGTTGAAATTGATTGAATACAAGTGTACAAGTTAATTAATAGTTTGAATGATCAACTGTGTTGACCTCATCTTACCCCCAACACTGCACTTAAAACATGAAGATGTCTATTTCCTCTTCTACATATGAACATTTTTGTTCTAATAGAACTATTAATCGTTGGAAAAAACTACCAAACAACATTATTACAGCTTCTAATTTAACATTTTTTTGAGTTCTTTCAAACATAATATTAACCCCTTCCTTTTCAGTCCTTCTCATACACTTACCGTGGTAATTAATAAATTTACTGGCCTCAAACTTACTAGACCATTTAATGAAAAATTTGTTTCTTTTTCGTTTTTTAATTCATTTGTCAAAATTTATACACCTATTTTGTGCTCGTATGCATTTTCATTATTATACATTGAAATTCGGAAATTGAGGTTTTCACTCAATATAATAATAATAATAATTATAATAATATAATGTTTTTATACAATCAGCGTCTCTAATGCCGTGTCAAATACTTTTATAATTCAATTGAAGATGCACTCTTGTATTCTATTTGAAAGGTTTTTGTAATGCAAAAACACGCATTCAATCTTAATTTATAATAAATAGTTCAAATAACATTTTTGAATAATTCATTGTGGCATTATTTTTTAAATTTTTATATAAACATTGTAAAGCATTTGATTGTGTAAATTTCCAATAAACTCCATTGAAAACAAATATTTTTGGAAACGTTAGATTTTTTTAAAGTAACAAGCAAAAAGTCTGAAACGGCTGTTTTCACCACCACCCTCCTTAATCCACCATTCATCACCCACACAATTCACCATTCCATTAATACCCCCACAATACCAAGCACCTTACCCCCTCCTCAATTCACCATTTATCACCCGCCCAATTTACCATTTCATTAATCTCCCCACCCCTCCTTTTTTGACACCATATTGGTTCTATAATGCTCAATTGACATGTACCTGACAAACATCCACCATGACGCTACTGAAGACCACCCAAAAATAACTTGCCCCTTCAAAAACTGCCTAACCTTATTCAATTATGACATCACCCAAAAATTCAATTCCCCTCTTAATCACAAATTTCAGTTCATTTAAAACACAGCCCTCCCTTTTCCTTTTTCAAAAACTACTCCACCCCTCAGTTAAAAATTCATCCACACTCAACAATTACCCCAGAAAGCTGAATAAACTTGTCAAGACTCATTTCTGTTCAAAGTGTATAACGGTGTCACCCTTCTTCATACCCCCCAAAACCCCATCGAGTTCTGGTTTGCTACCATAGCATGGCAGTGGATAGTGCACCCTCAAGTGGATGTACTCCTCTCCACCAACGTGCACCTTCGTGGTGGTTTTATAAAAGTTTATGGTGGCTTTACAGAAGTTTTTGGTGGTTTTACAGAAGTTTGTGGTGGTTTTACAGAAGTTTGTGGTGGTTTTATGAAGGTTTATGGTGATTCTACAGAAGTTTATGATGGTTTTATGAAGGCTTACAGTGGTTTTTGTGGGATAATGATGTTTTTATGGTGATGTTTGGGAGGAAATAGTGATTTTTTAGGGCTTTTTGTTGGTAGTTTTTTTTGGGGTATTATGGTGGTTTTGTGGGAGTATTAGTTTAGTAGTGGTGGTAGGTTTGTGGTGGTTTTGAGGGGTGGTATGTTTATGATGACTCATATGGAAATTTCATAGTGGCATTTGTTGTTGAGAGTAGGCTTAGTGGATGTGGTGATTTTGAAAGGAGATGGCGTAGTGATTTTGATGAAAGAAATGGTGGTTCTAAGTGGATGTGGTGATTTGGAAGAGGATGGTGTGGTGATTTGGAAGGGGATGGTGTGGTGATTTGGAAGAGGATGGTGTGGTGATTTGGAAGTGGATGGTGTGGTGATTTGGAAGTGGATGTGGTGATTTGGAAGGGGATGGTGTGGTGATTTGGAAGGGGATGGTGTGGTGATTTGGAAGAGGATGGTGTGGCGATTTGGAAGGGGATGGTGTGGTGATTTGGAAGGGGATGGTGTGGTGATTTGGAAGGGGATGGTGTGGTGATTTGGAAGTGGATGTGGTGATTTGGAAGGGGATGGGTTGAGTGAGCCTTTCAACTGTTAAACCTTGATGAAGTAATTGGTGCCATTGACGACTTGGCCAGCATAACTGACAGGTGTGTATGTGCTGTAAGTTTTCCCAACCTTCGTCTCAACTGCCTCCTTCACCTGGAGAGAGATTAGAAATTTAAAGAAACTGAAAAGTTCTAAAAATTTTCTTATACTTACACAAATATACACACATTTGTCATTGTGATTCTATTTTTAGAACTTGCCTTATTACAGATTTCTTTAATAAAATCATCAGCATCCTTCACGTTGCCCAATCCTCCACAAAGTGGCATTTCTGAAAATAAAAACTTTTTTTAGTCATAATCCAGTGTTCATAAATATAAAATATGGGTTCACAATTTTTTCAATGTCAGTTTAGATAAACTACCGATCAGCTTAGTGGTAGAACTGTGGTTAAATTCGATTTTAGACGGTATTGAAAGTAAAAACGTACTTTTATTATTTAATTTGAATATTTCAAAAAATAGTATGCCCGGTCTTTTATACTGCGAATAATTAAATGTCAGATGTTGAAAGAAGGACTCATTTGATTACATTAATTTTCACATGATACAATGAGCTAATAATCCGGGTTAATTTTTTTTCTTATCTTGTTATGTAATGTTTTTTTATGATAATAACATTTTTCGAAAAAAACTGTCAATTGAATTTCAACAAGAAAAACTTGCTTTTAAAACAAAGACACCTGTTTGAAAGTATTCTTAAGTTTTTAGTCGTTATCTTTTCTAATGGTGGTGGACCTGGGTTGCAATATTTGATTTATCTCTGCATCATCCGGATCAAAAGTTACCAAACTTCAGTTCAAAAGCATTGAACAATCAAAAATTATATAAAAGTACACCAAAAAAATCGTTTTAAAAATGGCCGAATACAAATCGGATAAAAAGGTATACCGACTTGCTGACCTCAAGAACCATACGACCGTCAAGTCGTGTTGGCTAGCAATCCACAACGACGTGTACGACGTCACCAAGTTTTTGGAAGAGCACCCCGGAGGCGAAGAAGTGTTGCTGGAACAGTCAGGTGGGGACTTCTATGGACATTTCAAGGCAGCACTTCCGTTCCAATTATTCACTTCTAGCTGCTTTCTCTAAACTAAATTTTTATCTATATAGATTTTTTTTCTCCAAAACATTTTCCGACACATTAGTGATTTTTTTTCATTAAAACTAAATGATAAAAAAAATATTTGGCAAAAATAAGTAAGCCAAAAGCAACCTAAATTAGTTCCAATCTAACGTTCATTCCAACCCGATCTTTGCACCAGGGGCACATGCATCAGAGGCGTTTGAGGATGTGGGTCACTCGACAGACGCTAAGGAGATGATGAAGCAGTACAAGATTGGCACTCTGCATGCCAGTGACCGGGAGAAGGTCACTGTGGGAAAAGTGAGTCTGCGAGGCACCTTTGTAGCCTGTTTGAGTTTATTTTATTGTTTGTTATTTTTTTTTCCATGTTGCTAATTATTTTTATATTACTTTTTTTCATTTTATATTCTTATTATGTATTAATTATTTCCATTATATATTAATTACTTTATCATATATTACTTCCCATTTTTATATTTATACTTTGCTCTCTTATATAATAATTTTTTTCATGTATTCATAATTTTTTTCGAATTTTATGAAATTAAAAATTATAATTTTTATTTATTATTTATAGTATTGTAATAAAACAAATAATAATAATAATAATAATAATAATAATAATAATAATAGTAATAATAATAAATTTTATTGAGAACTCAATTTTTGAACTTTTACATAATCGAGAGTTATTAGAGCAAGCTTTGATTCAAGGTCAACTGAGGTCAAATTAAATAATAATTCAAGTGAATTTATTGATAATTCAATCAAATTCATAAATAATTCAATAAAAAAAGTATATTTAAAAATAATAAAACACAAATAGATGGTAAAATTAAATATTAAAATGATTGTATTCCAAAATCCAAATATTCAAACAAAGATAAATTCAAAAAATTAAAAAAATAATTAAGCAATAAAAACAATAAATTAAATGTTAATTTGTCATTAATTAATTATTTTTCAGTTATTCATTATTTATCAGTTATTTATTATTCATATATTATTTTCAATTATTAATAAATTTTCATTTAAATTCAAAATTTTATCATTTCAGTCCTCCTTCTCATCTCCTGATAGTTCCGCAACGTGAGTGGTGACTGATCCGCACACGCCACTTGAGTCGCTCTCATCAAAGCATTCTATTGATTGTGTTGTTATCACATCGTATCTGTCATCATCACTATCATCAACTTCATTATCACTTACCAACTTCCATCATCATTGTAATTTTTCTAATGCTTACATCACAATACGAAAACGATTAGTACCTCGTATTCATTCTACCTAATTATAATTTATTTTACCTACTTAACTTTTAAATTTATGTTATTAGTTATATACGATCAATATACAAATTAAAAAAAAATAATTCAATTACCCCATTAATTATCTTATTACATTCCAGGTCCATCGTGTCCTGGCTCATCCCGCTTGGAATTGCACTGGCTGTTGGAGCTGTCTACCGCTTTTTCTTCTCATGAATATTCATCATCATTTTATCTATTTATCGCCTCACTATCTATTCATCGTTTCATTATCTGTTCACTATCTAATTAAGTGTTCATCACTTAAATGAATTATCAATTATCTCATTATCTTTTCATCATCTCATTATATATTTATCATCTTCTTATCTATTTATAATCTCATTATCTATTCATCACCTCATTATTCATTCATCATATCATTATCTCTCTCCACCACTCCTCTAATCACCGTATGCAACCACTCATTAGCACAGCATGACGTGTTGTTTTGATCATGTCATGGTCGTCAAAGGGCACACTGTTTGTTCCTTGCTGTCTTAGAATATTCAAATGTTACTTTCTCTTTATTATTGTCATTGTCTTATTGCTCTCATATTATTTGTATTTTTTTTATTTTAATTATTCTATGTATTGTCTTATTATTCCCATTATTATTCTTAGTTTTCTAAGTATTACCACCTTCATCATCATCATTATTATCATTATCGTCGTCATTATCATCATCGTCAACAGCCTATCGGAATGCTTTATTTGGTGATAAGTAGAAGAAACAGTTAGAGAAGTTGTTGTTGATTGGTTTGTTGAGGCGCTTATTTCATTTGAATTCATGTTAATAAAGTAAAGTTTTGAGTTAACTTTTTTCGCATAATTTAAAAAAAAACTAATTATGTTTTCAGTTATATGAAAAAAAAGTATTTAATTATATAAAATATACATTATTTAATTTTGTTGTTTACAAATAAAAAAAAGGTATTCAGCTACTTAAAAAATAAAAGTTTCATGTTGCCTAGGCGATTGATTATTTATCAAATGTTTTATAATTTGGGGAAGGTTTTATTAATATTTTTATTTTTATTATCATTATTTTCATTATTATTTTTATTATTGGCTTCGAAACTCCACGGGCCTAGTGCCACTATAATAACATTTGTACTTGTATTACTATCTTATAATAATAATTATTATTATTGTTCTTTTTATTATTATTGTTGTCTTTATTTGTACTGTACAATCTAAGAAACCTTTCTATTTTCAGAAATCTTTATTTTATTCCACATATTAATGAATATTTGATTATATTTAGAATTATTTTTCTTAAAAATGTTGATTATAATTAATTAAAAAAAATTATTTTAGTTCAGTCATTTTTATTGAAAATATAATTCTATACGAAAAATTCATTTATTTTTGAAAGCTGACTTCTTATTTTGGTTTGTTTTGGTCTATCTTGAAAGCAGTTAGACATTTATGTAGCGTTTAGTTATGCTTTTTTAGCATTAAACGTTGATGAAACTGGAATAAACCTTAATGTTTCATGATTATTTGGTTGTTAAAATAAGTTTCTAGAAATGCTTTCAAAAAAAATTGTTATTGAAATAAATTTTTAATGATTTTTTATTGAAATAAAGATTTATTATTAAAATAAATTTATTCTTTGTTAGCAAGAAAAATTAATATAATTCGTTATTGAAAGACTTTTCTGTATGCGTAATTGACTCTGATTTAAGTTTAATTCAACTTTTTTGAAATATTTTTTTCAATTTTTTTCGGATTTTTGATTTAAACTTATTAATTTAAATAATTATTCCCGATCAAAGATCATTAATTTGAAATAATCACATCAACGACGGTGAATATTCATAAATGAATTATTCGTTATAATTAAAAAAGTAGTTATCTCAAAAAAAATCAGTCAAATGAGAATCAAATGAGCTTATTTATTGTTTTTTTCGTGTTTATTACTTCATTATTTGAAAAAATGTTTTTTAGTCTCACCTCGAAGGTCGAAACAGCACCTTTGTCTCCTCTCTCGACCTATGCCATCGGCTGACATTGTGTTGCGCTTAATGTGACTGAACTTAAATAATTTTGAAATAACAAGAATAAGAATATTTTTATTTTTATCAAATGAATCTATATAATCAAATGAATACTAACACAAAACGATTGTTCAAAAAAAACGGAAAATAAGCGGAGTTGCTTAGAAATAGAACTGCTTAAATGAAGTTTAAATATATAATTCTCGAAATATTCACATAATCTGGTTACTAAAGGTGATCTGCGCAGAGAAACAACCAAAAAACGTGAATATATAATCAAATTTTCTTTTAGAATAAAAATATTGAGATTTTGGTGACGACCGTGAACGATGCAACAACCGCGTGCATCACACAAAGTGATAAGAACCGTCATTTTAATCGCCATTGATTCTTCAAAGTGCACACTTTGAATAAAAGCAAATGTTGTAAAATCTTTCGTCAGCCCATCTCTACTATTCATAAACATCGTATTATTATTTTTGTTTTTTTTTATTTTTCCTCCATTATTTATAGTTTTAAAGTCTCTATTTAATTTTTTTATTTTTATTATTTTTGTTATCATCATTTCAATTATTATTATCTGAAATATTTTTCTTTTTCCATATCCATAAATAAATTTCATTTTTTCAATACTTTCAGTTATGCTCCAGATGAATGAAGTAGCAACAATAACAATATTAACAAAAACAATATTGTTTTGAAGCAGCCGCTATGAAAAGGTTCAATTGGTCTTAGGTCTATATTTGCAAAGACCAACCCTTCATCCTTTGTTCATCCCATCCTCTTCTAATTAGGTCGTATTTTAATCTATTCAAAGCATATTCAAGTTTGATTATATTTTAACCCACTGAATATATATTTTAACCCACTGAATATATATTTTAACCCACTGAATATATATTTTAACCCACTGAATATATATTTTAACCCACTGAATATATATTTTAACCCATTGATATTAAATTTCAACCTATTAAAAATAGATTTCTATCAATCTTAATTGGACTCCAGACAAGTTGAAATAAATTTAAGCTATTCATATCTTTTCTCCCATAAATTCATACTCACTTCCCATCCATTCAACCCCACCATCTATTCAACCCCCTCCCATCCATTCAACTCCACCATCTATTCAACCCCCTCCCATCCATTCAACCCCACCATCTATTCAACCCCCTCCCATCCATTCAACCCCACCATCTATTCAACCCCCTCCCATCCATTCAACTCCACCATCTATTCAACCCCCTCCCATCCATTCAACCCCACCATCTATTCAACCCCCTCCCATCCATTCAACCCCACCATCTATTCAACCCCCTCCCATCCATTTAACTCCACCATCTATTCAACCCCCTCCCATTCATTCAACCCCCTCCCATCCATTCAACCCCACCATCTATTCAACCCCCTCCCATCCATTCAACCCCACCATCTATTCAACCCTCTCCCATCCATTCAACCCCACCATCTATTCAACCCCCTCCCATCCATTCAACCCCACCATCTATTCAACCCCCTCCCATCCATTCAACTCCACCATCTATTCAACCCCCTCCCATCCATTCAACCCCACCATCTATTCAACCCCCTCCCATCCATTCAACCCCACCATCTATTCAACCCCCTCCCATCCATTTAACTCCACCATCTATTCAACCCCCTCCCATTCATTCAACCCCCTCCCATCCATTCAACCCCACCATCTATTCAACCCCCTCCCATCCATTCAACCCCACCATCTATTCAACCCTCTCCCATCCATTCAACCCCACCATCTATTCAACCCCCTCCCATCCATTCAACTCCACCATCTATTCAACCCCCTCCCATTCATTCAACCCCCTCCCATCCATTCAACCCCACCATCTATTCAACCCCCTCCCATCCATTCAACTCCACCATCTATTCAACCCCCTCCCATCCATTCAACCCCACCATCTATTCAACCCCCTCCCATCCATTCAACTCCACCATCTATTCAACCCTCTCCCATCCATTCAACTCCACCATCTATTCAACCCCCTCCCATCCATTCAACTCCACCATCTATTCAACCCCACCATCTATTCAACCCCCTCCTATTCATTCATATTTTTCCCATCCATTTATACCCCCCCATCTACTCAACCTCCCCATCCATTCATATCTTTCCCATCCATTCATACCTTCCCATCTCTTTATACCCCCATCCATTCATACCCTCTTAACCATTTATACCCTTCCATCCATTCATATCTTTCCCATCCATTCACACTCCCCCATCCATTCATACCCCCTCATCCATTCACACTCCCCCATCCATTCATACCCCCTCATCCATTCATACCCCCCCATCCATTCATACCCCCTCATCCATTCATACCCCCTCATCCCTTCATACCCCCCCATCCATTCATACCCCCTCATCCATTCATACCCCCTCATCCATTCATACCCCCCCTTCCATTCATACCCCCTCATCCATTCATACCCCCCCATCCATTCATACCCCCTCATCCATTCATATCTTTCCCATCCATTCACACTCCCCCATCCATTCATACCCCCTCATCCATTCACACTCCCCCATCCATTCATACCCCCTCATCCATTCATACCCCCTCATCCATTCATACCCCCCCATCCATTCATACCCCCTCATCCATTCATACCCCCCCATCCATTCATACCCCCTCATCCATTCATACCCCCTCATCCATTCATACCCCCCCATCCATTTATACCCCCCCATCCATTCATACCCCCTCATCCATTCATACCCCCTCATCCATTCATACCCCCCCATCCATTTATACCCTCCCATCCATTCATACCCCCCCATCCATTCATATCACCCATCCATTCATACCCCCCCATCCATTCATATCACCCATCCATTCATACCCCCCCATCCATTCATACCCCCCCATCCATTCATACCCCCCCATCCATTCATACCCCCCCCATCCATTCATACCCCCCCATCCATTCATACCCCCCCATCCATTCATACCCCCCCATCCATTCATATCACCCATCCATTCATACCCCCCCATCCATTCATACCCCCCTATCCATTCATACCCCCCCATCCATTCATACCCCCCCATCCATTCATACCCCCCCATCCATTCATACCCCCCCATCCATTTATACCCCCCCATCCATTCATATCACCCATCCATTCATACCCCCAATCCATTCAAACTTTTCCCATCCATTCAACCTCTCTCCCTTCCTTCATCCAATCCCCCCTCCATCCATTTACTTTTTTCTCACAAATTCCCTCGTAGCATACCTTCGCACGACCACCTCTTTGCCAACAATGCGTTAAATCTCAATCGAATTACACACCATTAATTTGCCCCCATGACCACTGCCGCAATAAATGAAAAATTATTATTATACTACTACTACTACTACTACTACTACTACTACTACTACTACTACTACTACTACTACTACTACTACTACTACTACTACTACTACTACTACTACTACTATTACTACTACTACTACTACTACTACTACTACTACTACTACTACTACTACTACTAGTACTACTACTACTACTACTACTACTACTACTACTACTACTACTACTACTACTACTACTACTACTACTACTACTACTACTACTATTACTACTACTACTACTACTACTACTACTACTACTACTACTACTACTACTACTACTACTACTACTACTACTACTACTACTACTAATACTACTACTACTACTAATACTACTACTACCACTACTACTACTACTACTACTACTACTACTACTACTACTACTACTACTACTACTACTACTACTATTACTACTACTACTACTACTACTACTACTACTACTACTACTACTACTCTACTACTACTACTACTACTACTACTACTACTACTACTACTACTACTACTACTACTACTACTACTACTAATACTAATACTACTACTACTAATACTACTACTACTACTAATAATACAAATAATAATTATTATTATTGTTATAATTATAAAAATAATAGTAAGAACAATAATGATAATAAAAATAAAAAAAAAATATTAATAAAAATAATCGTTCTCATCATCATCATCATCATCATCATCATCATCATCATCATCATCATCATCATCATCATCATCATCATCATCATCATCATCATCATCATCATCATCATCATCATATGCCTCTACTTTGGAATAATATTTAAGCAAACTCTATACAGCTTAACAGATATTTTCTAAAAATAGGACAACTTTTGTTATAAATAGCGCACTTTTTTCTATAAATAGAAGCACAGCGTTCGTTTTTCTCCCAGGATACCGTGGCTGCTTAATCTTTCGAAAACCTTCTGTAGATTTAACCTCCAATGTAAATCCACTTTTGAAAATTCAATTTGAATTCACTTTTGAAGCTTCAAGTTGAATTCTCTTCATTAGATTAGCTTTTGAAGTTCAAAGTTCAAAAAAGTCCAAATCATAAGAACCTTCAGATTAATTTTACTTTCAAACAATAAATTAAAAAATAAAAGTCAAACAAGTAAATTAAAAATATTAAATTATTTTCAATTCAAATTTCAGATAAAAATTTAAAATCAAAAAGTCTAATCAATGATTTATTAGCAAAGCCACTAACCCCTGTCACCTCGTCCTACATGTCACCCAGAGGCAGGCCCAACGACTGCCGAAGTAGGTCATTCACCAGAGCAAGGAGTGCCATCCACACCACTTGAAGCGCTTCACTTGAAAAAAAAAAAACCTAACACTTCTCAAAGCCACAAGCACAAACGTTTTATTTCAAAAAACTCAGTTCACTACACCTTCCAGAAGTTTCCAACTCTTCAACTACCTTCATCTCACCAACTCATTTTACTCCTCTTTCCTGAATCTTTTCCAACTTTTATCCTCTTCCAAATCTCCATCCGCCTCCCACTTCTACAGTAATTTTTTATCTTCCATATTTTCCACCAAAACTGGGGAGTTGAACCACTTCAAAAGCGCCAGTGCAGACGAGATTGGAGGTTTTTCTATAGAGGTTTCCGACATAATCATATGCAGCCAACACCACTACAACCACTATCACTGAGCCACAGCTTCTACAGCTACCACTAATACAGCCACCACTTTTACAGCCACAACCTCAAGAGCCACTACTACTACAGCCACCACTTTCAGAACCACCACTTGTACAGCCACCACTTCTACAGCCACTACTTTTACAGCCACCTCTTTTAGAACCACCACTAATACAGCGACCACTTCTACAGCCACCACTAATACAGCCACCACTAATACAGCCACCAATCCCAGAACCACCACTAATACAGCCACCACGCTTCATGCTCGTTGTCCTCTTGTTATTCATCCTCTCCGTCTTCCTCTTCGTTCTCTTTTTCCCGCCACTTATCCTCCTCATCCTCCTCATCATCCACCACTTCCTCAAGTAAACCTAGAATTTTTTCATTTTTACCTCTTATTTGCACTTCAGTATTAGTTTTTCAATCATTTTTAGTTAAATTTTTTTCATATACAATCTATTTCTTTTAATATTAAAGTTAAATCTTTTTTCAAATTTAGTAAATAAAATACTAAATAATTTTCAAATGGATATTCGTTTTTGAGAAAAAAAAATTATCATCAAAAAGAAGTTGAATTATTTTCCAAAACTTAAAGATACCTTTTCAAGCAAGAGAATTTGTTAGGCGTAATAAACCCTAAAGAGGGATAGGTCAGAAGCCATTGAGAGCGATTGTTGCAGTGAAATCACCACCAACAACCCATGCAGGTATAGTTTTGTTACTTGAAGGAAACACGAGAGTAACACCGAAATAACAGAGTTAACATATGAATAACACAGAGTTAACACAAGAGTAACATAGGAGTTACACAGAAGTTAACACAGAAATAACACAGAGTTAACACAAGAGTAACATAGGAGTTACACAGAAGTTAACACAGAAATAACACAGAGTTAACACAAGAGTAACATAGGAGTTACACAGAAGTTAACACAGAAATAACACAGAGTTAACACAAGAGTAACATAGGAGTTACACAGAAGTTAACACAGAAATAACACAGAGTTAACACAAGAGTAACAAGAAAGAGACAAAAAATAACACAAAAGAAGACAAGTACATCAACGAACCATCAAATAAACGACATAGAATCTACAACAACCAACATAGAACAAAAATACAACAAAAAAACTAACAATAAAAACAAGTCAAAATGAGCGCTTTTACAGCAACAGAACTGGGAGAAGAAAGAGGAGAAAAAGGAAGAGGAAGAGGAGGAGGAGAAATAGGAGGAAAAGGAGGAGGAGAAAGAGGAAGAGGAGGAAAAGGAGGAGGAGGAGGAGGAGGAGGAGGAGGAGGAGGAGGAGGAGGAGGAGGAGGAGGAGGAGGAGGAGGAGGAGGAGGAGGAGGAGGAGGAGGAGGAGGAGGAGGAGGAGGAGGAGGAGGAGGAGGAGGAGGAGGAGGAGGAGGAGGAGGAGGAGGAGGAGGAGGAGGAGGAGGAGGAGGAGGAAGAGGAGGAGGAAGAGGAGGAGGAAGAGGAGGAGGAGGAGGAGGAGGAGGAGGAGGAGGAGGAGGAGGAGGAGGAGGAGGAGGAGGATTAGAAGGAAGAGTTACCCTGGTTGAGCTGCCAGAAGATGGTACAACAACCATCCCAGCACCACCTCCCAACCCTCGCACCAAAAGGCTCAAAACCCCATTAGATTTAACGACGTCTGTAGACTACAATGAAAACAAGAGAGATGTTGAAAAGAAAGGGAGAGGAGAAGAGAAAGAAAGACAGAACATGAAGAAGAAAGAGGGTGAAGGAGAAAAGCAGGATGATGAAAATGAAAGGAACGAAGCAGAGAAATATGGTAAAAAAAAGCGAAAGAAAAAAAAAACTGAAAAAGAGATAATAGAAGGAAAGAAGGAAAAACATAGAAGAAAAGAAAAAGAGGAAGAGGGAGATAATGCGGTGAGAGGAAAGATGGTGGGATTCTGGAAAGAGCACAGCAAGGAGGCCAGTGAAAAGGAGATGATGTTGGATTCAAACGCAGAGCAGTTGGGCGTTCGAGAGGTTCCCGAGGTGTTGTCTCTGCTGCCTCCCCTTCAGGGCCTCAGGGTGCTTGAACTGGGTGCTGGCATTGGGTGGGTGATGGGCTAAGGGCGTTGGGTGAGATAGGGTGGGTGGGATGAAAGTGTTGGAGATGTGGATGAATGGGTGGGTGGATGGCTTGATGAATGGGTCGGGGGGTTGTTCAGTAACCCAGCTTGAATTAAACAGTTACAAAAGATTCCACCGAAACACAACCAAAGCAAAGCCTACTCTATGCAACCCAACCAATCCAAATCCAAATAAACCCAACCAATCCAAATCAAAATAAACCCAACCAATCCAAATCCAAATGAACCCAAGCAATTCACTCAAACATAACCAAACCCATCCAAAAATCCCAAGTTTGATTCTTCCTTAACAACCAAAATTCCCACCCAATTAAAATTCTTCAACGAAAATTCCTCACCCAACCAAAATCTTCCCAGACACCAACCAAAGCCACCAACCCCCAATCAAACCCACCAACCTTCAACCAAACCCACCAACCCCCAACCAAACCCACCAACCCAGCAACCACTCACCCACCACCACAGACGTTTCTCGGGGAGGATAGCGGTGGAGGCGAAGTGGTTGGTGACAGTGGATTTCATGGAGAGCTTCGTGAGAGGCAACAGGCACAGAAATGGTCACCTTGCCAACGTCGAGTTCCTCCAGGCCGATGTAACCAAACTGGAGTTCCCGAAAGGAAGGTAGGCTAAAGGGGGGAGGGGGAGGGGGTGAAGGGGGAAAGGGAGGCTTATGGGAAAAAAGGTGGTGAGAGGGCAAGGGGATGAAAGGACAAAAGTGGGCTTTTAGAGAGAAAGGTGGAGGAGGTGGGAAAGCTGGGTGAAGAGGTGGTGGTTGTAGGATGGAATGAGGAGGTGGTGGTTGTAGGATGGAATGAGGAGGTGGTGGTTGTAGGATGAAATGAGGAGGTGGTGGTTGTAGGATGGAATGAGGAGGTGGTGGTTGTAGGATGGAATGAGGAGGTGGTGGTTGTAGGATGGAATGAGGAGGTGATGGTTGTAGGATGGAATGAAGAGGTGGTGGTTGTAGGATGGGAGGGGGAGGTGGTGGTTGTAGGATGGAATGAGGAGGTGGTGGTTGTAAGATGGAATGAGGAGGTGGTGGTTGTAGGATGGAATGAGGAGGTGGTGGTTGTAGGATGGAATGAGGAGGTGGTGGTTGTAGGATGGAATGAGGAGGTGGTGGTTGTAGGATGGAATGAGGAGGTGGTGGTTGTAGGATGGAATGAGGAGGTGGTGGTTGTAGGATGGGAGGGGGAGGTGGTGGTTGTAGGATGGAATGAGGAGGTGGTGGTTGTAGGATGGAATGAGGAGGTGGTGGTTGTAAGATGGAATGAGGAGGTGGTGGTTGTAGGATGGAATGAGGAGGTGGTGGTTGTAGGATGGAATGAGGAGGTGGTGGTTGTAGGATGGAATGAGGAGGTGGTGGTTGTAGGATGGAATGAGGAGGTGGTGGTTGTAGGATGGAATGAGGAGGTGGTGGTTGTAGGATGGGAGGGGGAGGTGGTGGTTGTAGGATGGAATGAGGAGGTGGTGGTTGTAGGATGGAAGGGGGAGGTGGTGGTTGTAGGATGGAATGAGGAGGTGGTGGTTGTAAGATGGAATGAGGAGGTGGTGGTTGTAGGATGGAATGAGGAGGTGGTGGTTGTAGGATGGAATGAGGAGGTGGTGGTTGTAGGATGAAATGAGGAGGTGGTGGTTGTAGGATGGAATGAGGAGGTGGTGGTTGTAGGATGGAATGAGGAGGTGGTGGTTGTAGGATGGGAGGGGGAGGTGGTGGTTGTAGGATGGAATGAGGAGGTGGTGGTTGTAAGATGGAATGAGGAGGTGGTGGTTGTAGGATGGAATGAGGAGGTGGTGGTTGTAGGATGGAATGAGGAGGTGGTGGTTGTAGGATGGAATGAGGAGGTGGTGGTTGTAGGATGGGAGGGGGAGGTGGTGGTTGTAGAATGGAATGAGGAGGTGGTGGTTGTAGGATGGAATGAGGAGGTGGTGGTTGAAGGATGGAATGAGGAGGTGGTGGTTGAAGGGTGGAATGAGAAGGTGGTGGTTGAAGGATGAAAGGAGGAGGTGGTGGTTGTAGGATGGAATGAGGAGGTGGTGGTTGTAGGATGGAAGGGGGAGGTGATGGTTGTAGGATGGAAGGAGGAGGTGGTGGTTGAAGGATGGAAGGGGGAGGTGGTGGTTGTAGGATGGAAGAAGGAGGTGGTGGTTGTAGGATGGGAGGAGGAGGTGGTGGTTGAAGGATGGAAGGAAGAGGTGGTTGTAGGATGGAAGGGGGAGGGTGGTGGTTGTAGGATGGGAAGAGGAGGTGGTGGTTGCAGGATGGAAGGAGGAGGTGGTGGTTGAAGGATGGAAAAAGGTGGTGGTTGTAGGATGGAATGAAGAGGTGGTGGTTGTAGGATGGAATGAGGAGGTGGTGGTTGAAGGATGGAAGGGGGAGGTGGTGGTTGTAGGATGGGAGGAGGAGGTGGTGGTTGTAGGATGGAAAGAGGAGGTGGTTGAAGGATGGAAGGAAGAGGTGGTTGTAGGATGGAAGGAGGAGGTGGTGGTTGAAGGATGAAAGGGGGGGGGGTGGTTGTAGAATGGAAGGGGGAGGTGGTGGTTGTAAGATGGAAGGGGGAGGTGGTGTTTGAAGGATGAAAGGGGGGGATGGTGGTTGTAGGATGGGAAGAGGAGGTGGTGGTTGAAGGATGGAAGGAAAAAGTGGTTGTAGGATGAAAGGAGGAGGTGGTGGTTGTAGAATGGAAGGGGGAGGCGGTGGTTGAAGGATGGACGGAGGGGTGGTGGTTGTAGGATGGAAGGAGGAGGTGGTGGTTGTAGGATGGAATGAGGAGGTGGTGGTTGTAGGATGGGAGGAGGAGGTGGTGGTTGTAGGATGGAAGGAGGGGGTGGTGGTTGCAGGATGTAAGAAGGAGATGGTGGTTGAAGGATGGAAGGAGGTGGTGGTTGTAGCATGGAATGAGGAGGTGGTGGTTGTAGGATAGAATGAGGAGGTGGTGGTTGAAGGATGGAAGGGGGAGGTGGTGGTTGTAGGATGGGAGGAGGAGGTGGTGGTTGTAGGATGGAATGTGGAGGTGGTGGTTGAAGGATGGAAGGGGGAGGTGGTGGTTGTAGGATGGGAGGAGGAGGTGGTTGAATGATGGAAGGAGGAGACGGTGGTTGTAGGATGGAAAGGGGAGGTGGTGGTTGTAGGATGGGAAGAGGAGGTGGTGGTTGTAGGATGGGAGGAGGAGGTGGTGGTTGTAGGATGGAAAGAGGAGGTGGTGGTTGAAGGATGGAAGGAGGAGGTGGTGGTTGTAGGATGGGAGGGGGAGGTGGTGGTTGAAGGATGGAAGGAAGGGTGTTGGTTGTAGGATGGAAGAAGTAGGCGGTGGTTGTAGGATGGAAGGAGGAGGTGGTGGTTGTAGGATGGAAGGGGGAGGTGGTGGTTGTAGGATGGAATGAGGAGGTGGTGGTTGTAGGATGGAAGGAGGAGGTGGTGGTTGTAGGATGGAAAGGGGAGGTGGTGGTTGTAGGATGGAATGAGGAGGTGGTGGTTGTAGGATGGGAAGGGGAGGGGGGGAGAGCGAGTTGTTGTAAAATAGGCAGATGTTCAAAAGAGGGTTAAAAAGAAGTAGAATCTCTTGGGACAGCAGGTGTTCTTGATTCCAGAGGGTTGTTTGTGGATGGAAAGTGTTTTCGGGGGCCTATAAAGAAGGAAAAAGGTGTGCAGGAATGTGTGGAGAAAGGAGTTATAAGTAATGTATTCCCATTCACACATTTGCATGCAAGCACTAATCAACTCCACGCAGTTTTGACCTAGTTTTTTCTAATTGGCTGCTGATGTACCTGGAAGACAATGAGGTGGAGAATTTGTTCAGGAAGGTGTTTGATTGGTTGAATCCCGGAGGACGTCTTTTCTTTCGGGAATCTTGTTTCCACCAATCAGGTTTCGATTTATAAATAGTCTAGTTACTCATTCGATCATATACATGTTTGTTTTTATTAATCTACTAATTCATTCACCTATTTTTTTTTCTTTCATTTTGCTATCTACCCATAAACTTTCTTCCTTATTTACCAACGCATCCATCCATCCATCCATCTATCCATCCATCTATTCATCCATCCATCCATCCATCCATCAATCCATCCATCTATCCATCCATCTATTCATCCATCCATCCATTCATCCATCCATCCGTCTATCTATTCATCCAGCCATCCATCCATTCATCCATCCATCCATCTATCCATCCATCCATCATCCATCCATCCATCAATCAGGAAACAAAAGCAGGGACAGCAACCCAACGGAGTACAGAAAGCCCTCAGTGTATAACGACATTATTGGTCGTATCAACAGACGCCTTGATGAGGATGGAGAAGGTGAAGAAGATGAAAAAGAAGGAGGTAAAAAAAAAAGAAGAAGAAGAAGAAGAAATGGATTAAGAGTAAAAAAAGAAAAAGAAAAGGAAGGAAGAAGAGAAGAAGTAAAAAAAGTAAAAAAAGATGATGATGATGGTGATAATTTGATAGAAAATGATGATGATAGCCTTTCCGAATGTGCTAGTGATGACGATGATGATGATGATGATGATGATGATGATGATGATGATGATGATGATGATGATGATGATGATGATGATGATGACGACGATGATGATGATGAGGATGATGATGATGAGGATGCAGATAGTGGTGAAATTAGTGGGAATGAAAGTGAGAGTGTTGCAGAAAGTTGTAAGAAGTGTGATGAGGTTGAAGGAGAAGAAGGTGGAAGAAAGAAGATGGCAGAAAAGGAAAAAAAGAAAGCAGAAAAGGATGAAGGAAAAGATGAAGATGAAGAGGTTAGTAATGATAACGGCGAAAATGATGGGAACAATGATGAAGATGAAGAAGACGAAGATGATGATTATCGTTACAGCTTATCAGACGCTAGATCAGTACGAACCTATATAGAGGTGAAAAAGAGGGTTGGGGGGATGAGGGAATGGAAAGATGAGAGGTTGGGAGGATGAGGGGTTGGAGAGAGGAGGGGCTGGAGGAATGGGAGTTGAGGAGATGGAAAGTAATCTTGATGAAGAAAGGGTGTTGATGTGAGGGGGGGTGTTGATGTGAGGAGGGGTGTTGATGTGAGGAGGGGTGTTGATGTGAGGAGGGGTGTTGATGCAAGGAGTGGTGTTGATGTGAGGAGGGGTGTTGATGTGAGGAGGGGTGTTGATGTGAGGAGGGGTGTTGATGTGAGGGGGGGTGTTGATGTGAGGAGTGGTGTTGATGTGAGGAGTGGTGTTGATGTGAGGAGGGGTGTTGATGCAAGGAGTGGTGTTGATGTGAGGAGTGGTGTTGATGTGAGGAGGGGTGTTGATGTGAGGTTTTGATATGATTATAGTGTTAATACGAGAGCGGTGTTGTCATGAGAAAAGAAAGGGTGTTTTGGGGAAAAATATGAGAGGAGGGTTGGAAACGGTGGTTTGTGAGAGGTTGGAGTGGTGGAGGCAAAGGTCTGGAATGATGGTAGGTAGAGGTCAGAGTTGGGTGGGTTAGCTGATAAGTGAAAAAGATGCTAGAGGGTGAATGATGGAGGAGTGAAGGATGCATGGGAAAAAAGGAAGTTGCTGGGAAAATGGAGATTGAGAGGTTTGGTGGAAAAGAGAAAGGGTGGTGTAGAAGGAGGGTGAAAAAAAGGTAAAAAATGAAAAAAAAAATCATTTTTCATAATTTAAACAAAAATATAAGCTGTTCAATTAATTTAATTCTTTAATTTTTAAAATTTAATTTGTTCCATATTTTTGAAATTTCCAGAATTTTCAATATTTCCAGAATTTTCAATATTTCCAGAATTTTCAATATTTCCAGAATTTTTAATATTTCCAGAATTTTCAATATTTCCAGAATTTTCAATATTTCCAGAATTTTCAATATTTGATTTCCAGGTGAAGAAAAACAGAAATCAAATTTGTTGGAGCGTGGATAAGGTGAAAAACTTTAAAAAAAGAAGCGAAAATAAAACAAACAAAAAAAATATAAATAAAAACAGAATAAAAAATATAAATATCAACAAAAACACGAAAAGAATTAAAACCAGCGAAAGAAAAAATAATGAAAACAAAAATCATGGAAAAACCATTGAAAATATTAAAAAAATGAATGGAAATAATTACGATTTAGTGGAAAAGATCAACAAAAATGAAAAAAATAACAATAATAAAATCGAAAATAACAATAATAAAATCGAAAATAACAATAATAAAATCGAAAATAACAATAATAAAATCGAAAATAACAATAATAAAATCGAAAATAACAATAATAAAATCGAAAATAACAATAATAAAATCGAAAATAACAATAATAAAATCGAAAATAACAATAAAGATGATATCAGAAACAATAGAAATAATAAAAGCCTGAAGTTGTTGGAGAATTATGTGGGAAGCCCTCAGGCCAGGGTAGATAAGATCTTGCAGGTGGATAAATGCTTGGGTTCTGTGGTGTGTGGTGAAGTGGAACTGTTCGAGGTAGGTGGGTGGATGGATGGGTGAGTGGATGGGTGGGTGGGTGA
The DNA here is from genome assembly GCA_947562095.1 of Branchellion lobata. Taxonomy (NCBI): domain Eukaryota; kingdom Metazoa; phylum Annelida; class Clitellata; order Hirudinida; family Piscicolidae; genus Branchellion; species Branchellion lobata. Next base: position 2,776,073 of record OX387260.1, read on the forward strand.
GTGAATGAGTGGATGGATGGGTGGGTGGGTGAGTGAGTGGATGGGTGGGTGAGTGAGTGGATGGGTGGGTGGATGAGTGGAACCGTTCAAGGTGAGTGGGTGGATGGGTGAGTGGATAAGTGGGTGAATAGATGGGTGGGTGAATGGATAAGTGGGTGAATAGATGAGTAGGTAGATGGGTAGGTGAGTGGATGGATAGATGGGTAGGTGAGTGGATGGATAGATGGGTAGGTGAGTGGATGGGTAGATGGGTAGGTGAGTGGATGGGTAGATGGGTAGGTGAGTGGATGGGTAGGTGGATAGATGGGTTAGTAAATGGGTGAGTGGATAAGTGGGTAGATGGGTGGGTGAGTGAGTGGATGGGTGGGTGGGTAAATAGATGAGTGAATGGATGGCTGAGAGTTGAGTGGATGGATTGGGTGCGCGGATGGATTGGGTGCGCGGATGGATGGGTGTGTGGACTTATTGGGTGAAGAGATTGATGAAGATGAGTGGAGGAATTGATGTATGTATGAAGGAATTTTTTATACATTTTTATGGAATTACCACAACTTCAACACCATTACCATGACGCCACCATCACCACAACTTCAACACCATTACCATGACGCCACCATCACCGCCAAACCACTATTACTACCACGACCACCATCCCAACACACCACTACAACTCCACCATCACCATCACCACACCACCACCACACCACCACCATCACTACCACCCCACTACACTGCCACCATCAACACACCACCACCTCACTACCACACCATACCTCCACTACCAAACCTCCCACTACAGCACCTCGAACCCTTTTTTACCCTTCCCCCCCACCACCACCTCCTACTCCTCAACTCCACCACCGCCTCTCTCTCTTTCCACATCTCTCAAAAGGTGAAAACACACAACAATAACAACATTAATCAAACTGATAATAATAATAATAATGGTAATAATAATAATAATAATATTAATAATAATAATAATAATAATAATAATAATAATAATAATAATAATAATAATAATAATAATAATAATAATAATAATAAAAATAATAAAAATAATAATATTTATTATTATTATTATTATTAATATTATTATTATTATTATAAAATAATAATAATATTAATAATAGAAAATTAATTAAAAAAATAATAATAAAACCAACCATGGAGGAGTGGCAGTGGCTTTCAACTCCATGTTCCGAGGAATGCTATTAAATTAACTTCAACTGCCAGTTTTGAACATCTGTGTGTGAGAATAAGCTCAAGCTCCAAGTCAGTCATCGGATTGGTCGTTTTTCGCACAGGTGCTGCTTCTTCATTGTTTTACAAGGAATTTAAAAACACCTTGGGTATTCTGGCCACATACAATGAAGAGGTTTTGATTCTGGGTGATTTCAATTTTCACTTGGAGCAGTCTGACAACACAGATGCACAAACATTTCTCAACATTTTAAGGTCCCATGGTTTTGATTCGTCCACAAACCAACCCACCCATAACCAAGGAGGATGGCTTGATGTGATAGCATCTAAAAAGAGTGTCAACATCAACTATATTGATAGTGGCATTTCTGATCACAAGCTGCTTTCATGCAGTTGTGAGGTGCTCAAACCACCTCCCATCTATCGACAGCTCCGAATTAGACGTTGGAATTTTTCGGACACTGAAAAATTTATTTCAGAACTAAAGCTGTCTCCGCTTTCAGCTGCCACAAGTCTTGATGTGGACTCAGCTTCTGACCTTCATAATTCCACTCTGTCAAGGATCCTTGACAAGATGATTCCTTTTAAGACCGTTAGGATACATGAAAGACCTTCTGATCCATGGTTTGATCGGAAGTGTCGTACTTCAAAATGTCTGAAAAGGAGTTTAGAAAGGATCTACATGAGGACCAAGAGTGAGAATGATTTTGCTGCATGGCTGGGTCAGAAGAAACTCTACAAAAGACTGTGTAGACACAAGCGTAAAGATTACTCAAATAATAAACTCAGGGATCCAAAAAACAAAACGGCTAACATTTGGAGCCACATTAATAGTGTCTCTGGTCGAGGAAAGAGATCTTCTGTTGACGGAATTCAGCTTGTTGAATTCCAATCTTTTCTGTTGAAGAAAGTTGAGTCAGCGAGGAACTCAATCCGAGCCAGAGAAAACCACATTTATTTAGCTTATGCACAAGAAGGCGGTTTCAGTAGGCTCCAGGATGTGGATGAGGATGAGCTTCTCAAGGCTATTCAGAGGCTTCCCAAAAAACAGTGTGCGTCTGATAAATACCCACTTGGCTTTTGAAAAAGATTTCAGGAATGATTTTACCTTTTGTAAAAAGTATGGTCAATCAGTCTTTTTCTGAGGGAATTGTCCCAAAGTCTTGGAAATCGGCTCAGATTACACCACTGTTGAAAAAGCCTAGTCTTGATCACAACGTTGCTTCATCCTGCAGACCCATCTCTAATCTGCCTGTTTTGTCCAAGCTCTCAGAAAGGCTTGTTCTCAACAGAGTCATGAGCTATTTAAATAATTCAAACCTTCTCCCTACCCACTCAGCTTACCGTCGTCATCATTCCACTGAAACGGCTGTCACAAAAGTGTATTCAGACATTTTTGGTACAGCCGATGATGGCAAGCTCTCCCTCCTTATACTGTTAGACTTTTCAGCTACCTTTGACTTAGTTGATCACAGTATTTTGTTAAAACGGCTAGAAAGCACATATGGTTTTGATGGTCTCACGTTGGAACGGTTCAAGAACTACTTGAGTGACAGATCCTTCAATGTACGCTGCAGTGGGACAAAATCGGATTTTGTTGACTCTTCAGTGGGTGTCCCACATGGATCTGTTCTTGGACCATTGTTGTTTTCATTTTACACTGGAGACTTTGGAAGAATAGTTATGAAATACAAGCTAGGATTTCATCAATATGCCGATGACGCTCAAATATATGGCCACTGCAATAATGGAGGCACAGAAGAATTGCAGATGAGAGTGTCTGAGTGTGTAGATGAAATCGCATCTTGGATGAGAGCCAATTGTCTCAAACTCAACAGTGAGAAGACTGAGGTGATCTGGTTCTCTTCTCGTCGGAACCTGGAAAATATTCCGAGCTATTCTGTCCGTGTATTAGAAAGCAACATCTTTCCATCAAAATCTGTAAGAAACTTGGGAATATCCATGGATAGAAACCTCACGATGTCAACGCAGATATCAAAAACAATACAGATGTGTTTTACCTCTCTGCGTCAAATAAGATCCATCAAGGGATGTTTGACAATGGACTCCTCGAAAACACTTGCATTGGCCTTAGTTTTAAGTCGTATTGACTATGGCAACATGGCTTTAATCAGCTTACCTAAGGTAGCAACGCAGAGTATTCAATCCATAATCAATACAACAGCCAGGCTCATTACAGGAGTAAGGAAATATGATCACGTTACCTCTGTACTCAAGGAGCTTCACTGGCTGAAAATTGATGAGAGGATCGAGTATAAAATTGCACTGCAGATGTACAAGTGTTTGTCCAATGAGGGTCTTGCGTATCTGACACGTGACCTAATTCCAGTTGCTAATCTGCCGGAAAAACAAAGATTGAGATCGGCTAAGTCAAAGGACGTTGTTCCCAACAAGCACAAGCTAAAATCATTAGGATTAAGAAGGTTCAGCGTCAGCGGACCTAAGTTGTGGAACAACCTGCCTAACAGCTTGGAATCTTCAAGTTCAACAAAATCATTTTGTCGATCTCTGAAGACTTACCTGTTCAATAAATCATTCCCTCCATCATAATAATAATACAGTTTTTTTTTATAAAAATAATTTATTTTCATTTATTTACTTATTTAATTCTATTTTTAATTTTTCACAATATTTTTAATAATGAAACGTTTTGAGTGGCTTCGAAACTCTACGGGGTTAATGCCACTATAATAATATTCGTGTTTGTATTGTATTGTATTCTAGTATTAATAATAACAACAATAACAATAATAAAAATAAGAAAAAAAATAATAATGAAAAAAAAAAGTTATAATAAAAATGACAATAAAAATAAAAATGATAATAATGAAATTTATATATATTTTTAAATATTACGGCCCCACAAGCACCCACAAGGCCACATCCTGGGCGTGGAGGACAGTTTCAACTGCGTGTCGGTGTCCCTCGAGAGAGCCAACAATATCGAAAATAACAAGGTGGCTTCTGTTTGCTGTTGTTATTATTATTATTATTATTATTATTATTATTATTATTATTATTATTATTATTATTATTATTATTATTATTATTATTATTATTATTATTATTATTATTATTATTATTATTATTTTTATTATTATTATTATTATTATTATTATTATTATTATTATTATTATTATTATTATTATTATTATTATTATTATTATTATTATTATTGCTTTTTTTCTTATTCTTATTATTCAGTAAGTTAACCTCTGTTTGTTGTATTATTATTTTTTTTAATATTATTATTTCTTTTCTTATTTTTATTATTTTTTGTTAGTATCGTTGTTGTTATCAATATTCGTTGTAATTATCATTATTATTTTTTTTTGTTATTATCGTTCTTGTCATTAATATTTAGTGTTATTATCATTGTTCTTATTATTTTTATTTTTATTATTTGTTATTATCGTTGTTCTTCTTCTTATTATTATTATTATTATTATTATTATTATTATTATTATTATTATTATTATTATTATTATTATTATTATTATTATTATTATTATTTGTTATTATCGTTATTATTGTTATTATTATTATTTTTATTTGTTATTATCGTTGTTCTTATTATTATTATTATTTGTTATTATCGTTGTTGTTATTTTTATTATTGTTTACATAATTTTTTATATCTTATTCCTCTCATTGAAAATATTTAGAAATATATATTATGATTGTTTTTATTGTTTTTTTTTATAGTTTCATTATGTTGATTATTGAAGATAAAGGTCTCTTATTCGTCACATTCATCACCTTTGGGTGGAAAAAATGAGTCCAATAGCAACAGCAACATAGTACTAAAATATTAATAATGAAATTATTGAAAATAAAGTTTAAATTTAAAAAAAATAAAAAAAATAAAATCAAAATTAATAATAATAAATAAAACTAAAAAAAATAATAATAAATAACAATGAGAATAATATAATAATAATAATATTGATAATGATGAGAATAATAATAATAATAATAATAATAATAATAATAATAATAATAATAATAAAAATAAAAAATAAAATAATAATAATAATAATAATAATAATAATAATAAAATAATAATAATAATAATAATAATAATAATAATAATAATAATAATAATAATAAATAATAATAATAAAAACAATAATAATAATAATAATAATAATAATAATAATAATAATAATAATAATAATAATAATAATAATAATAATAATAATAATAAATAATAATAATAAGAAGAAGAAGAATAATAATAAACAATAATTATAATACTAATAAAAAAAATAATAAGAAGAAGAATAATAATAATGAGAAAAAGAAGAAGACTAATAATAATAATAATAATAAGAAAAAGAAGAAGAAGAAGAAGAAGAAGAAAAAGAAGAATAATAATAACAATACAATTGAAAATTATTAAAAAATAATATAAACAATAATACTAACCACAGGTGCAGTTCCAGGCCAGCAGACAATACAGTCACATGAGACTTCCGGTTCGAAGCTTCGATGCCCTTTTAAACTTCATTCCGCTGCGCATGCGCCACCATCGGGACGTCTGTTGTGCTGCCAAGGTGGTGGTGGTGGGTAGTAGTGGGGGGTGGCGGTGTTTTTTGTTGGGTGGTGGTGAAGGGGTGTAGTGGTGTAAGGTGGTGGTGTCTTGTTGGGTGGTGGTGAAGGGTGGTAGTGGTGTAAGGTGGTGGTGTCTTGTTGGGTGGTGGTGAAGGGTGGTAGTGGTGTAAGGTGGTGGTGTCTTTTGTTGGGTGGTGGTTTTTTAAGTGGTTGGGTAATTTTTGTGAAGACTAGAGGGTGGTGATAGTAGTTTGGTGGTTTCTATGTTGGTGGTTGAAATAGTTGAAGTGGAATTTTTGGTGGTAGGTGAAGCTTTGTTGATTGGGTTGTTGTGGTGGTAAGTTTTTCGGGGGGAGGGGGAGTCGTTACTGGGTTTTTGTATTGTAGTTGTGGTGGTAATGTAGTTGTGGTAGTGTAGTAAGAGTGGTGTAGTTGTGGTGGTTTTCAAGAATTTTAAGGTTGTAATGTTGTTATGATTTTGGACGGTTAAGTTTGTTAATTTTCGAAAATTTATCAAAGCATTTATAAAGCGTTGATTCCACACTGTTCAGGAGCGCTCTGCTACAAACTATTCAAACAACAAAGTTTCAAAAGCTTCACGAAAACAAAGTTTCAATCAATAATTCTCTTTTTCCTTCCTCATTGCAGGACCTTCTGAAGCCAAATGGAGTGTTGGTGATATTACAGTATACGAGAGAAAACAATGGAGAAGGGATGAAAGGAAAAGGAAGGAAAAGAGAGAAAAAGAAGAAGAAGAAGAAAGAAGGGCAAAAAAGAGAAAATGATGGAGAAAAAAAGAAAAATGAAAATGCTGTTAATAATGATGATGAAGAGGAGGAGGAAGAAGATGAGGTGGATAGTCTGGTAAGCAAGGAAGAAAATATTAAGGTGGGTCACGCATGCATGTTGTGGTCTGAATTAAACATTGTTTTCTAAACTAAAACCGAATATAATTTTGAAATTAATAATATGAAAAAAAAAAATATTGGAAACAAAATTTAATATAAATTGAAATTTCAATAAAAATAAATATTCAGAGAAATAATATAAAAATTTAATTTAAAAAATCATATTATTGTATTGTTGGGTTATTATAAAACTAGGTAAAGTACTAGTAAGTGAAATAAAATTATTAAATTACATGGAATTATAAGATGAAATTTAACAAAATTATTTCAAAAATAACCAAAATTATGTTTCCACCGATTCATACGATGGTGATGTTGTTAGCAGATGTTGGAGGAGGAAGGCCTGAAGTTTGGGCGAGTGGTTGATGTTACGGATGTGAAGTTAAATGTGATGGAAAAGGATGTCCAGAAAATGAAAGTAGGAATGTTAAAGTATAATTTGAATTTTTAATTTGAAAATAATTTGTTAAATAGTGAGCAATATTTTTATATAAATGTTTTTTTGATGAAATATTGAAATTCATTTTTAAATAAAAAGTTGAATTAAAAAAAAACTAATGAAACTTATTTTTTAATAAATTATTGAAGTTTATTTTCTAATGAAAATTTAAAAAGTGGGAGAGTAAATAAATTATTTCTATCTTATTTCATAGTCATCATCTCTCATCATGAATTGTGTTATACTTCATATATTATCGAAAAATATCTTTGAAAATTTTGGAATTTGAATTACTTTCGAACAAGTAAAAAATGAATTTAATTTTATTAATTTATTTAACTCTTGTTTCACTTTCTCACTTTAATTATAATAAGACGTTTTGAGTGGCCTCCTAATCCTACGAGGTTAATGCCACTATAATAATATTCGTAATGGTATGGAATTGTATTTGTATTGTATTGTATTGAATTGTTTGATAAAATAACTTGAATTTTTAAAAGGAAATCTTCCGGGATGGAGGAGATAGGGGACTGAGAAAAAAGGTGGTGAAGGTGATGAAGAAGATCGTAGAAAGTAAAATCCGTCTAATGGCGTTTATATGCAAATTGTGAATAATTTAAAATTTCAAAAAGTAGAAATGAAGAAATAAATAATCTAGAGAATATTTTAACGATATGGTAAAATCGAGTTGCCAATTAACACTTAAAAAATCATAATAATCAAAAAACATTGTTTTGAAATTTTCTGAAATTTTTATTTTTCATTCATTTCATTTACCTTTTTTCATGTTTGTTTTTTCGCTCAAATAAGTTTTTCAAAGTGTCTGCCTTACTTACTAATTTTTAATAACCGGATGCGGACCTAGTTGGTATTATTCTTTAAGGAAATTTCGCAGCGGCAAACGGTTTAAAGCTAAGTTTCTACGAGGTGAGTGATTTTATTTTTAATAATATTTTAAAATTATAAAATAATTGTTGGGGGTTTTACTAATACGTAATTTCAACTTTTTTTATATGACTAAGATGTTTTCTCGCAATTTCCTTGTATACAAGGATTTAGTGATTAGACATTTAGATGTCTAAATTGATAGCCATAAATAATCTCAAAATAATTAAAATGACATAAATTGGAAAAAGATGTACTTTAAAATGTTTGTTTGTGTTTTGTAAAAAATGTCAAGCCGCTGAAATCACATGAAAGGCATGTTTTCTCAATTCTTCAATCTAGGCCATTCTAGAACGTTTCATCATTGTATTTTAATTCTGAGGGTCCATGTTCATGTCAATTCAACACAACTTTACGCCCAATCGCAGCAAGATAAGGATCCTAATGAGCTCACATTTCTCAATTACGGCATTTTTAATGCATTTGTTAACAAGTCCACGGTACACTCGACTACATACGATACTGGTACTTGTTAGTAATTTATAACATAAATTACTTCAAAGTTAAAAAATAATTTAAGAGTAATAAAATTAGTTTTAAAAGCTAATTAACTTTATGTGTATTTCTACATTTTTAGTGCACCTCAGATGGCACATTTTTAATGAAAATGAACTATTCAAAAAAGGTCTACTCATGTAATCTGCCGGTTGAGTTTTATTACTTTTTTTTCTACTTTAGTCTACATGAGAACCAATGTGATCAATATTTTTGTTTTCAATTTTTTAACTACATCAAAAAGTCCTACTTTATAATTTGGAGCATTTCAGGACATACAAATACATATTCTCATGCACAAACACAGTAAATAATTACAGTAATCGTAGGAAATAATTTCAAAAAATTATATTGAATTATATCAAATTAATTAAATAAATAAATATTATTTTTTTTACCCATAGAAAAGTACTCATTCATGTATATTCAAGTGGTTAAAAAAACTAACTCATTTTTAAATAAAAAATTTAAAAAAATAAATATCCTTACATTTACTAGTGATATTACTAATAATAATGATAGTAATAATAGTAATAACAACAATAATAATAGTAAATAGTGAATAAATAACAACTCATGTTGTTAAAGTGGCATGGCCCCATCAGGCTTCCAAGAGTGTTTAGAAGGGCTCTTTCAGGTCTATTCATGAAGTTTCACTAAAATACATTTACACGAACATTGAAACACTTTCAAAATGAGAAACAAAAAGTCTATTTGAATATTTAAAAAATGAATGGATAAAAATAATGTTTTTGGACATAAAAAAACAAATGAATAATTAGGAACTAAATAAAGAGAAGTAGTATTTCTATTTCCTTACATCACTGTGCCACTCCATCCATATGTCCTACATCTCCACCACCACTCAACCTTCACCTCCCTAACCCTCAGCCGGATCTCCCACTTTTTGAGCTCATAATCAAGCGCTACAAAAATATAAATCTATTATTTCTTATTTAATTTATCATCTGATGTTTACTCTTTTATTTCAAATATGGCCTGGTATTTAATATATTATTTATCATTTGATTTTTTATTTAAATTTATATATAATTACCTGCTCTCTATCACATCCTCTTTGACTTCATTCATTCAATAAAATGAATTTATTTTGATCATTTTAACCTACAACTTATTATTATTCTTATTATTTGTATTAATATTCTTTATATTATTATTATTATTATTAATGTTATTATTTTTATTATTATTATTTTTAATATTATATTATTATTAATATTATTATTCTTCTTATTATTAATAATAATAATATTATTATTATTATTATTATTATTATTATTATTATTATTATTATTATTATTATTATTATTATTATTATTATTATTATTATTATTATTATTATTATCATCATCATCATCATTTGTTTTGCTCTTCTTCATTTTCTTATGTTGGCCATTTCAGTTTCTTGCTTTAAAGATCAGCTACTGTCATTGGTTGTCATTGGTTTAATTCCTATAATTGTCACTAAATTTACATTTCAAATTGTTTTTTGGTATTCAATATTATTATTAATAATAATAATAATAATAATAATAATAAATAACAATTAACCCAAATATAATTTATTATTTTTATTTTGTATTTTTAGAATATTCATACCAGTGTATGCCATTAGAATGACCACCAATATCCAACTTTTCAATATTCTATTATTAATATCCAGTTTTCAAAATTTCACTATTTATCTTTCATTATTAATATTCAATTGATAATTATATTTTAATAGTATTTATTTTTATAATATATCAATAATATTTTATTATTATAATAAATAAATAATATTCTATTATTATAACAAATAAATAATATTTTATTGTTGTAATAAATTATTATTATTCATTTATTATTGATATTAAATTATTTATTTTTTTATTATATAAAATTTTCAAAGTAAAGCATCCAACAGTTTATCACTTGCGCTCTCATTCATCACTCCAATTAATGTAGTCATATTCTCCCCATCGCCTTTTTAGCTTTTCTTATTATTATTATTATTTTTATTAATAACGTAGTTTATATAGTATTATGATTGTTTACATAGTTTTATTTATTATTGTTTCAATTGATAATTTTGTAGTTTTATTTATTATTATTATTATTATTATTATTAATTATATAGTTTCATTCATTATTGATATGATTATTTTAATTATTTATGTAGGTTTATTTATTATTAATTAGGTCTATTTTTATTTCAATAACAACAACAATAATACTAGAAGTAATAGTAATTATGATACTAGCACTAAGAATGATTGAGTTGAGAAGTATGACGTTGATTGTAACTTTTATTGACATCATTTTTGTTATCATCATTATCATCATCATCATCGTAATCACCCTACTAAATGTAATCATCAATGCCTCATATCCTTCTTGTTTCGACCCTTTCTCATTTTCTTTTTCTCTTCTTCATCCTCTTCCTCCCTTTTCTTATTCTTTCTTTTCTCCTCTTCTTTCTTCTCCTTCTCCCCCTCTTTTCTCTTTCTCTTCTTCTTCTTCTTGCTCCTTCTCCTTCTCTTCCTCTTCCTCCCGCTTATCCCCATCACCTTCATGATATATAACTAGAACTCCACCACCACAGCTCAGCCCCCTATGACTCACCATGCATACAATCACCCTCTATACTCCTACACGCATCTATGTATGATTCATACACGTATGTATGATGCATTCACTTTGTTTTATCCATTTTATGTATTCAAACCATGAGTCCAAGTCAATGTTTAATGCATTGTATTGTTTAATGTATATAAATCCATACTTTTATTCAATCTTTTGCATATAAAATTTTGAAATTATATAAATAATTAAGCAATATGATCAAAATGTCCTCTATATGTGACATTCTTAGAACTAGGATATAGTGGTGGTGGTGGTGAAAATGATGATGATGATTTAATGGTGGTGGTGATGATGATGATGATGATAATAATAATAATAATAATAATAATAATAATAATAATAATAATAATAATAATAATAATAATAATAATAATAATAATAATAATAATAATAATAATAATAATAATAATAATAGTGATGATGATGATGTAATGGTGGTGGTGATGATGATGATGATGATGATGATGTAATAGTGGTGGTGATGATGAACTCATTTACATATTCGAACGTTTCTGTTAAATGTCAAGAATATCATCATCTTGCATCTAATTAACATTCCTCCCCACACATCCCTCAACACATCAGTCCCTGTTCACTTACCAGCCTCTCTTGTGTATTATTGTATTACGTTTATACATGTATGATAAAAATAAATACAACAATAATAAAAAAAAATATAATAAGAATAATATATTATCTCATGTATAAATAAATGTGTATGTATGTATGAATATCTACACGCGACCTTCCTTGTAAACACACAACTTCTATTTTTTTATATACAACATGTTTTTGTATTTGTGTCTAAATATAAAACGCACACCGAACAGCCTTATTTATTTTTGTTTTGATTCCATTGTAAACAGTAACATGCCTAGTTTTAAACAGTGTTGGACTTTCATGTCTACGTGATGTTGTGTCACGTTTTGTATTCTATACGCATCATCATTATCGCTTTTGTTGATTCACACACTACACATACATACATACGCACATGATGATTGCTCCATCTTGTCAGCTGATAGCCAAAGGCAAACATCTGTACAGCTTTTTTTATAGTGACATGAGCTTTGTACGACGGCTCTGTCATTCTCCCGTTTTCAGAAATTGGACCCAAAACAATCAAGATAACTGGCAACTACTGAAACTGCAGATCAACAAGCCGCGGAAAATGGCCGTCCACCGTCCACCAGAGTAGAAGGTGTGGTTATAATGAGAAAGAGTTGCGCGAATCTTCAGTCTTACTCTTCATTCCCGAAACCTCAAAATTTAACGGCAAAACAGAGTCGAGACGGTCGGAAATGTAGTAGATGGTCAGCAAGTATGAATACTAGAGTTTACCCTAGGCGTTCCTAGCACCAGAAAACCGCAGTTTTAACCGTTGAAGCCAGCTTGAGTTGAAGGTTTCTTCTGCGTAATCCTTCAGAGCCAATCTTTTTATTTCTTTCTGAGTTTATTCCCTCAGCCTTTCCGAGAAGCTGGTGAACCACAAGGCAGCGGCGATGAGCAGTAACGAAGTCAAAGAAAAAAAAGAGCTTTTCAATTATTAGTTGAGCGGTTGATGTGAAACTTCTTATTATTTTAGGGTTAGAATTAGTTTAATTACACTTTCAACGGCCTAAATCTATTCGTTTTTGGGTGTTTTAGATAGAAAACCTTTCAACAATGAACATTTAAATTATTGAAACGCATATTTTCTATTCATTAATGTATGGTTTAATAATTTAAATATTTGAAATTATGAATAGAAGTTCGTAGGCATGTAAACTGTCATTTTCTTTATTTAAATTACCATGAATACATACATACAAACACATGAAAAATATACATACACACATATAAATACACATACATACAAACACACATGCATACATTCATACATACACACACATACATACATAAATGAATATTTTTTTGTTAATTACAATTAAAGCTAACCTTTCACAACTCATAAAATCGTAATGTGTTACTAGCAGTTACAATAAATTTTAATGCATTACCAAGAATTGTAACACATTGATGTGATACTTAGAGGTACAATGAATTGTAATGTACTACCAAGAGGTACAATGAATTGTAATGTACTACCAAGAGTGACGATGAATTGTAATGTACTACCAAGAGGTACAATGAATTGTAATGTACTACCAAGAGTGACGATGAATTGTAATGTACTACCAAGAGGTACAATGAATTGTAATGTACTACCAAGAGTGACGATGAATTGTAATGTACTACCAAGAGTGACGATGAATTGTAATGTACTACCAAGAGTGACGATGAATTGTAATGTACTACCAAGAGTGACGATGAATTGTAGTATAATACCGAAAATTGAAATAAATTGTGAGGTAATACATTGCAGATCAATACACATATCAATACGACGTTGTATTAGAAGGGCCATCAAATACCGGAAAGTGTTTTTTCGAAGTATACACCTTTCATATACACTTTAAAATATTCATAAATTTTCACACACCAAAGCGCGCACGCACAGACACATATGCACACACACACACACACACACACACACACACACACACACACACACACACACACACACACACACACACACACACACACACACACACACACACACACACACACACACACACACACACACACACACACACACACACACACACACACACACACACACACACACAAACAAACACAGTACTTGAATAACTAAAAATGAATAGAACAACTAGAGGTTTTAGTGAAAAAAATGGAAAATAATTTTATTTTTAAATAAAATAAATATAAAAATAAAAATTCCAAAATTAAAAACAAATACTATCGGGAACTAGAAAAATGAATTTGAGAAGAGAAAAAGGTTTGCAGTTATTGACTTGCTTGCACCAAAAACGTCAATAAAAACAGGACACACTTCCACAAACAAACACACACAAAGGAAGACATAAATAAAAGGTCATATGAAAGTATATAAAAAAATGAACACAAACGCGTACGCACACACACACCCACCCACACACACACACACACGCACACACACAGACAGACAGACATTCATCCCTTGATATTTTGACTGCCAATTGACAAGAGCTACTATCACAAAATGCCTAAAACGGTGAGTTTTTATTGAAAGATTTTTAAAATTTATTAAAATTTTCTTTTTGAAAAATTCAACAAGGTCTCATTGCCCGATCATTCCACTTCATATCACCACACCATTCCACTCTATATCACTACACCATTCCACTCCATATCACCACACCATTCCACTCTATATCACCACACCATTCCACTCCATATCACCACACCATTCCACTCTATATCACTACACCATTCCACTCCATATCACCACACCATTCCACTCTATATCACCACACCATTCCACTCTATATCACCACACCATTCCACTCCATATCACCACACCATTCCACTCCATATCACCACACCATTCCACTTCATATCACCACACCATTCCACTCCATATCACCACACCATTCCACTTCGTATCACCACACCATTCCACTCCATGTCACCACACCATTCCACTCCATATCACCACACCATTCCACTCCATGTCACCACACCATTCCACTCCATGTCACCACACCATTCCACTCCATATCACCACACCATTCCACTCTATATCACTACACCATTCCACTCCATATCACCACACCATTCCACTCTATATCACCACACCATTCCACTCTATATCACCACACCATTCCACTCCATATCACCACACCATTCCACTCCATATCACCACACCATTCCACTTCATATCACCACACCATTCCACTCCATATCACCACACCATTCCACTTCGTATCACCACACCATTCCACTCCATGTCACCACACCATTCCACTCCATATCACCACACCATTCCACTCCATGTCACCACACCATTCCACTCCATGTCACCACACCATTCCACTCCATGTCACCAAACCATTCCACTCCATGTCACCACACCATTCCACTCCATATCACCACACCATTCCACTCCATGTCACCACACCATTCCACTCCATATCACCAAACCATTCCACTCCATATCACCAAACCATTCCACTCCATATCACCACACCATTCCACTCCATATCACCACACCATTCCACTCCATATCACCAAACCATTCCACTCCATATCACCAAACCATTCCACTCCATATCACCACACCATTCCACTCCATATCACCACACCATTCCACTCCATATCACCACACCATTCCACTTCGTATCACCACACCATTCCACTCCATATCACCAAACCATTCCACTTCATATCACCACACCATTCCACTTCATATCACCACACCATTCCACTCCATATCACCAAACCATTCCACTTCATATCACCACACCATTCCACTCCATATCACCAAACCATTCCACTTCGTATCACCGCGCCATATCTTTCCACTTATTCATCACTCTGTACCACCCACCACCTTCATCACGTTCTCTCAAATTTTCTTTTTCCAACTCACGCATTCAGCATCACACTGCCATCCAACAACCCCACAATCATTACCCCAAGTTTCCATTCTGACATTTCCCCTACCCAGCAGCCTTCCAACCAATAAACCCATCAACATTCTTCTTCAATCCCGTCACCGATACAACCTCCAACACAACCCACCACCACCAATACAACACCACCACCACCACCAACACAACACCACCACCTCTACCAATACACCACCACTACCGCCAATACAACACCACTTCCACTAATACGACACCACTACCACCAATACAACACCACTACCACCAATACAACACCACTTCCACCAATACAACACCACTACCACCAATACAACACCACTACCGCCAATACGACACCACTACCGCCAATACAACACCACCAATACGACACCACTTCCACCAATACGACACCACCACCACCAATACGACACCAACACCACCAATAGGACACCACCACCGCCAATACGACACCACCACCGCCAATACGACACCACCACCACCACCAATACGACACCACTACCACCAATACGACACCACTACCGCCAATACGACACCACCAATACAACATCACTACCACCAATACGACACCACTACCACCAATACGACACCACCACCAATATGACACCACCACCACCAATAGGACACCACCAATACGACACCACAACCACCAATACGACACTACCACCACCAATAGGACACCACCAATATGACACCACTACCGCCAATATGACACAACCGTCACCACCATCATGACACCACCAATACGACACCACTACCACCAATACAACACCACCACCACCAATACGACACCACTACCACCAATATGACACCACTACCACCAATACGACATCACCACCACCAATACGACACTACCGTCACCAATAGGACACCACCAATATGACACCTACCGCCAATACGTCACCACTACCGCCAATACGACACCACTATCACCAATACAACACCACCACCACCAATACAACATCACCACCACCAATACAACATCACCAGTTGAACGTGAGGGTGACGACGATGGACGCGGAGCTGGAGTTTTCGATTCAGAACTCCACAACCGGCAAGCAGCTCTTTGACCAGGTGGTCAAGACCATCGGCCTGCGTGAGACGTGGTACTTTGGCCTCCAGTATGCCGACTCTCAAGGACTCCTCACCTGGATCAAGATGGAGAAGAAGGTAGGTGGGTTAGGGTGAAGTTGGGGGGGGGGGGGGATAATAGTAATAATAATTATAATGATAATAATAATAATAATAATAATAATAATAATAATAATAATAATAATAATAATAATAATAATAATAATAATAATAATAATAATAATAATAATAATAATAATAATAATAATAATAATAATAATAATAATAATAATAATAATAATAATAAATCCAATTGTAAAAGTTTCTTATTTGGCGTGTGGGTGGGGGAGATCAAGCTGGAAAAGAAAGTGGAATTGAATTGGTGGAAGGAAACAGTTTGGAGAGAGAAGATGGGGTTGCGAAATTTTCCACTCTCTTATTCCTTTTCTCTCTACACCACTTTTTCCTCCCCCTCCCTTCTTTTCACAACTTTTATTTTTACCCTCCCTCCCTACCGTCCACAGGTGATGAGTCACGACATGAAGAAGGACGGACAGTTGTTGTTCCGCTTCCGCAGCAAGTACTTCCCTGAGGACGTCACTGAGGAACTCATCCAGGACATCACCAAGGTGTGGGAGAGGGGTGGATGGGGTTGTATGGGGGATAGGAGAATGGGTGGATGTGGTGGGGTGGAGAAATTTGTAAAGCTGGGAGAAGTTTTGTTAGGGGCAATTTATGTGACGGAGGAATTTGTGAGGTGGTGATGCGGGGGGATTTTGGTCATAGAGAATGAGGGAGAAATTGAACTAGCATCATCATCATCATCATCATCATCATCATCATCATCATCATCATAGTCATCATCATCATCATCATCATCATCATCACCATCATCATCATCATCATCATAGTCATCATCATCATCATCATCATCATCATCATCATCATCATCATCATCATCATCATCATCATCACCACCACCACCACCACCACCACAGCAACTTTTCTACTTGCAAGTGAAAGACTCCATTCTGAATGATGAAGTTAAACTTTATCTTTTTTTGTTTTCGTCATCACTATTAGCATCATTATCCTTACTACCCCCATCACCACCAGCCTCTCCTTTCCTCCATCACTCAGCTTTTAAAAATTTCAGCATCACCATTATCATTATCACCATCATCACTATCTTTGTAATTATCAGTATCATCACCGCTTTCCTCATCATTATCATAACCCCAACCTCTTCCTACCACTAACCATCAAAACCCTCATCTTCAACCACAATCTTCTCCACCACCCTCAATCATACCTTTCTCTCTCACTACAACAGGTGTACTGCCTCCAATCACCCACAAACACCCTCATTCCCAATCATTTTCACCACCACTCACCTCCCCCACCACCACAATATTTAAATCCTCCACTTTCAACCCTCGCCACTTTTTAATCCCCCATTTTTAACTTTTCACCACTTTTAAATCTTCCACAATTAACCTCTCCCCCTCATCCCACCAGGTGTATTGTCCCCCGGAGACGTCAGTACTGCTGGCCTCGTACGCAGTACAAGCCAAGTACGGCGACTACGATCCTACCATCCACCCCAAGAGGTTCCTCGCCAACGATCGCCTCCTTCCCAACAGGTGGGTGGGTGAGGGGGTTTGGTTTGTTGGGTGGGTTTATGGTGGTTTATGTTTTGATGGGTGTGAGTTTGTGGCTGAGGAGACTGGGTAGTATTATTTGATGGATAATTTTGGTGGGTGGGTATTTTGGTGGATGGGTGTTTTTGGTGGGTGGGTGTTTTTGTTGGGTGGGTGTTTTTGGTGGGTGGGTGTTTTGTTGGGTGGGTTGTTTTGAAAAGTGGATGATTTTGGTGGATGGGAGTTTTTGTTGGTCGGAAATTTCATGGTGGCTTATAGTTAGACGGGTGTGAAGTTTGAATGGTGGGTTTGCTTGTGGAAATTTCGAGCAGGTCTGGGGTTTTATGGGGTTTTATGGGGTTTTGGTGGTTGGTGCATCGTTTAGTTAAAGTTTAGTGGATGTTGTATTTTTTTTTATGTTAAGATAGCTTGGGTGATGTAATCGTACACACAACACCACCATTCACCCTTCTTCCATTTTCGTTTTTTTTCTTTTATTTTCATCCACCCATCTCACATTTCATCACCACAAATTACCCATCCCCATTCTCACCACCACAAATAACCTATTTCTTTTTGCTGCCCAGGGTGATGGAGCAGCATTCGATGAGCAAGGAGGAGTGGGAGGACCGGGTGATTGCTTGGTACCAGGAACACAAGGGCATGCTCAGGTCACTCACCCCACCCACCTCCCGCCTTTCCCAACTCATTGATCATTCATTTTTTACCCATTTCCCACTTATTTTTCACTTTTTTAATTTTTTAATTTTTTTCTCCCAACCCACATCTTCTTCCCCTACACCTCATTCCATCTGGAATGCTTCAACCCACCAACCTTCCTCCACTACAACTCTTCAACTCTTCATTCCTATTACACTTCTTCCATCTTCCAACCTCCATAATTCCTCCCCATCCACTATCATCTCTTCCAACCCCCCTCCACATCCACCATCACCTCTTCCAACCCCCCTCCCCATCCACCATCATCTCTTCCAACCCCCCTCCCCATCCACCATCACCTCTTCCAACCCCCCTCCCCATCCACCATCATCTCTTCCAACCCCCCTCCCCATCCACCATCATCTCTTCCAACCCCCCTCCCCATCCACCATCATCTCTTCCAACCCCCCTCCCCATCCACCATCATCTCTTCCAACCCCCCTCCCCATCCACCATCATCTCTTCCAACCCTTCTCCCCATCCACCATCATCTTTTCCAACCCCCCTCCCCATCCACCATCATTTCTTCTAACCCCCCTCCCCATCCACCATCATCTCTTCCAACCCCCCTCCTCCTCCACCATCATTTCTTATAACCTCCCTCCATCATCTCTTCTAACCCCCCCCCCCCCCTCCATCATCTCTTCCAACCCCCCCACCATCATCTCTTCTAACCCCCCCTCCATCATCTCTTCCAACCCCCCCTCCATCATCTCTTCCAACCCCCCCTCCATCATTCCTTCTAACCCCCCCTCCATCATCTCTTCTAACCCCCCCTCCATCATCTCTTCTAACCCCCCCTCCATCATCTCTTCCAACCCCCCTCCATCATCTCTTCTAACCCCCCTTCCATCATCTCTTCCAACCCCCCTCCATCATCTCTTCTAACCCCCCCTCCATCATCTCTTCTAACCCCCCTCCATCATCTCTTCTAACCACCCCTCCATCATCTCTTCCAACCCCCCCTCCATCATCTCTTCTAACCCCCCCTCCATCATCTCTTCTAACCCCCCCTCCATCATCTCATCTAACCCCCCTCCATCATCTCTTCTAACCCCCCCTCCATCATCTCTTCCAACCCCCCCTCCATCATCTCTTCTAACCCCCCCTCCATCATCTCCTAACCCCCCCTCCATCATCTCTTCTAACCCCCCCTCCATCATCGCTTCTAACCCCCCCTCCATCATCTTTTCTAACCCCCCTTCCATCATCTCTTCCGACCCCCCCTCCATCATCTCTTCTAACCCCCCCTCCATCATCTCTTCTAACCCCCCCTCCATCATCTCTTCTAACCCCCCCTCCATCATCTTTTCTAACCCCCCTTCCATCATCTCTTCCGACCCCCCCTCCATCATCTCTTCTAACCCCCCCTCCATCATCTCTTCTAACCCCCCTCCATCATCTCTTCTAACCCCCCCTCCATCATTTCTTCTAACCCCTCTCCATCATCTCTCTTAACCCCCCCTCCATCATCTCTTCTAACCCCCCCTCCATCATCTCTTCTAACCCCCCCTCCATCATCTCTTCTAACCCCCTCTCCATCATCTCCTAACCCCCCCTCCATCATCTCTTCTAACCCCCCCTCCATCATCTCTTCTAACCCCCCTCCATCATCTCTTCTAACCCCCCCTCCATCATTTCTTCTAACCCCTCTCCATCATCTCTCTTAACCCCCCCTCCATCATCTCTTCTAACCCCCCCTCCATCATCTCTTCTAACCCCCCCTCCATCATCTTTTCTAACCCCCCTTCCATCATCTCTTCCGACCCCCCTCCATCATCTCTTCTAACCCCCCCTCCATCATCTCTTCTAACCCCCCCTCCATCATCTCTTCTAACCCCCCCTCCATCATCTCTTCTAACCCCCCCTCCATCATCTCTTCTAACCCCCCCTCCATCATCTCTTCTAACACCCCCTCCATCATTTCTTCTAACCCCCCCTCCATCATCTCTTCCAACCCCCCCTCCATCATCTCTTCTAACCCCCCCTCCATCATTTCTTCTAACCCCCCCTCCATCATCTCTTCTAACCCCCCCCCTCCATCATCTCTTCTAACCCCCCCTCCATCATCTCTTCTAACCCCCCCTCCATCATCTCTCCTAACCCCCCTTCCATCATCTCTTCTAACCCCCCCTCCATCATTTCTTCCAACCCCCCCTCCATCATCTCTTCTAACCCCCCCTCCATCATCTTTTAACCCCCCCTCCATCATCTCTTCTAACCCCCCTCCATCATCTTTCTTAACCCCCCCTCCATCATCTCTTCCAACCCCCCCTCCATCATCTCTTCTTACCCCCCCTCCATCATCTCTTTTAACCCCCCCTCCATCATCTCTTCTAACCCCCCCTCCATCATTTCTTCTAACCCCCCCTCCATCATCTCTTCTAACCCCCCCTCCATCATCTCTTCTAACCCCCCCTCCATCATCTCTTCTAACCCCCCTTCCATCATTTCTCCTAACCCCCCCTCCAGCATCTCTTCTAACCCCCCCCCCCCTCCATCATCTTTTTTAACCCCCCCTCCATCATCTCTTCTAACCCCCCCTCCATCATCTTTTCTAACCCCCCCTCCATCATCTTTTCTAACCCCCCCTTATCATCTCTTCTAACCCCCCCTCCATCATCTCTTCTAACCCCCCCTCCATCATCTCTTCTAACCCCCCCTCCATCATCTCTTCTAACCCCCCCTCCATCATCTCTTCTAACCCCCCCTCCATCATCTCCTAACCCCCTCTCCATCATCTCTTCTAACCCCCATTCCATCATCTCTTCTAACCCCCCCTCCATCATCTCTCCTAACCCCCCCTTCATCATCTCTTCTAACCCCCCCCCTCCATCATCTCTTCTAACCACCCCTCCATCATCTCTTAACCCCCCCTCCATCATCTCTTCTAACCCCCCCTCCATCATCTCTTCTAACCCCCCCCCCCCTCCATCATCTCTTCTAACCCCCCCTCCATCATCTCTTCTAACCCCCCTCCATCATCTCTCCTAACCCCTCCCCTCCATCATCTCTTCTAACCCCCCTCCATCATCTCTTCTAACCCCCCCTCCATCATTTCTTCTAACCCCCCCTCCATCATCTCTTCTAACCCCCCCTCCATCATTTCTCCTAACCCCCCCTCCATCATCTCTTCTAACCCCCCCTCCATCATCTCTTTCAACCCCCCCCCCCCCTTCCATCATCTCTTCTAACCCCCCTCCATCTTCTCTTCTAACCCCCCTCCATCTTCTCTTCTAACCCTTTCCTCCCCCAACATAATCTCTCATCCTCACCCGCCATCATCTTTTTCAACCCTTCTTCCCCCATTATCATCTTCTAACCCCTTCTCTTCCCACTATTATCTTTTCTTACCCCTCTTCCACCATCATCTGTTCCACCTCTCTCCCCCCCCCCCCAGAGAGGACGCCATGCTGGAGTACTTGAAGATCGCGCAGGACTTGGAGATGTACGGGGTGAACTACTTTGAAATCAAGAACAAGAAGGGAACCCAGCTGTGGCTTGGAGTCGATGCCCTCGGAATCAACATCTACGAGAAGGAGGACAAGTGAGGGGGGAGAAAAGGAGGGCAAGTGAAAGGGAAGGAGGATGAGTGAGGGTGGGAAGTAGAATGAGTGAGGGGGGGAGAGAAGGAATACAAGTGAGGGAGGGAGGATGAGTGAGTGGGGAAGGGAGCAGGATGAATGAGAGGAAAAAGATAAGGAAGACAAGCGGAGGTGGGGAAAAGGGGATGAGGGAGTGAGAGGGCGAGAGAAGGAAGACAAGTGGAGGCGGGGGAAAAGGGGAATGAGGGGATGATAGAAGGAGAACGAATGAGG
>OX387260.1:2804019-2809019 GCA_947562095.1 Branchellion lobata
CGGAGACTTGGGTGGTGTCCGCTTCGGAACCTGACCAGATCCGTCAGTTCTGCCTTGTTAAGGGTGTTCTCCTTGATTTGGTTTGTGTTGGTGGTGTATAGGTCCAAGAAACGGTGATGGCTGCTCGAGAGTGGTCTGTCTTCTCGATGAATCACCGCTTTCCTGGTCTTTTGGTCTAAGTTCCGCTCGACCGGTTGTGATAAAGTGGATCCCCGCTTGGCTTCTGAGTCCGCCAGCTCATTGCCCCAAAGGTTATAGTGTCCGGGGGCCCAGACAATGAGTAGTTCTTTGGAACGAGTGATTCTGGCGATGGAGCGTTGATAGGTGACGATGATCGGGTCGGTTTGGTGTGGGTTGCCTGTGGCTTCCACTAGGGATTTGCAATCACAGACAATGACCGCCCTGTGCCAATCATTTTCACTCTCTAGCCACTTCAAAGCAGCTTCTAGCGCTGCTTTTTCCGCCGAGTAGGAACTGCTGCGCACCCCTGTAGGTGCGTGCCATCGGTGGAGGACTTTTTTGTCTCTGGCTATGATCATGCCAGCTCCGCCGTTTCTGGTGCCATCTGTCGTAGAACCATCAGTGTAGATCTGGAGGTCGCTATGACCTACTTCCTCGATGGTTCGTTGGGCTTTTTCCAGTTGGACGATTTGAGGCATCGACTTGCTCGCTGGTGTCATGTAGATGGGGGCTGGAGGTGGGCGGTCCCAAGGGGGTGGGAGCCTCGCATCGCTGGTTTGGTGTTGAGAGAACAGATTAAGTTCCCTTAAAACCGGCGTGGTCAATCCCCGCCAATCTTTTTTTACCAGTCTTTGAGGAGCTTGTCGGTCCAAGGTCAGTCTCCGGGGGTCAGTGTCAGCCTGTTGTAGCCAACTATCCGCCTTAACAAGTGACAGGGTCTTGTATCTTGCTTCCAGGGGAGTGAGATGTGCCTCTTTTAGAACGAATTCTCCAGGGGTTGATCTTAGGTGACCAGTGATGGCTCTAGCTGCGTTCAGCTGGGCACTTTCAAGCTTGCCTAGGTTGGATTTCGATAACCAGGGAGCCCAGGCCTGTGAACCATATTCGGCCAAAGATCTTTGAATGGCAATGTAGATTGTTCTCAACTCTGCTGGTCGCCATCCCCAAGTTGTGCCCCCAAGGGCACGGAGAATATTCGTCCTCTTGGTCATAGCCTGGCATACCTTTTTAGCGTGCTCGCTGAAAGTGAGCTGTCGGTCGTATTGGACGCCTAAAAAGGTAGGAGCCGCGTTGAAGGAAAGGGGTAAACCTCTGATTGTAATATGCGGCTGCCATGACGCTTCAGCTGTGCATAGGCTGAAGAAAGAGACCTCACACTTGTTTGTATCACACTTGTGAGACGGGCATCATCACTCCACTTCACTACCTTGTCAACTTCTTTTTGGAGCTTCTTTGTCATGTCTATTTTACTCCTTCCGCTGCATGCAATCGCCAGGTCATCGGCATAGGCACTCACGAGGGTTGTATCTTCAAATTGCATGAGGAGATCATTAATATATATGACGAAGAGCAAGGGGGACAAAACTGATCCTTGTGGGAGACCTTCCTTGAAAGTTCTCGATCGCCCAACCTTGGCATTGGTGTTGTTGTTGGTGTTGGTGATGGGGGTGGTGATGGTGTTGATGTTGGTGTTGATGGTGGTGGTGGTGGTGATGGTAATGGTGGTGATGATGGTGGTGATGGTGCTGGTGTTGGTGATTGTGGTGGTGGTGGTAGTGGGGATGATGGTGGTGGTGATAGTGGTGGTGGTGTTGGTGGTTGTGGTGGTGGTGGTAGTGGGGATGGTGGTGGTGGTGATAGTGATGGTGGTGATAGTGGTGGTGGTGATGGTGGTTGTGGTGGTAGTGAAAATGGTGGCGATGGTGGTTGTGATGAGGTTTTGATTTTAGTGGGGATAATGGTGGTTAGAACTACTTGGTATCGAAAACCATGATCTTTGTGTGTATCTCACCATCTGCCCATTCCAGCCCTTCATACTCCAACTCCTTACTTTCCAAACACCATTTCTCACCCACTCAATCCATTTTCAACCTCTGCTTCACCCTCACTTTCAAAGTTCCCTCCCATTCACCACATTTTCACCCAGGAACGGGAAGCCAGAGAGGCGCAGGAAGAGTTGGAGAGGAAGATGCAAGAGGCGAGTCTCAAAGAGGCCGAGTCCAAGAGACTACAGTCCGAGCTGGAGGATGTGGGTGGGAGTTTTGGAGGTTTTGCGAATGGGGGGGCTTGAAGAGGTTTTGTGGAGGATTTTGAGAGTTTGGGGCGTTTGGGGAGGTTTTGGGGAGGTTTTGGGGGGGTTTGTTAATGTGGGTTTTAATGGAAATTTAGTGGTTGTGTGGTTGTGGTTGTTTTGCAGTGTAACTTGGAGACTTTCCTATACATCTATTCTCACCTACACTTTTCTTCCCCTACACAACCCACACACCACTATCTTGACACCCACTCTTTCCAACTTTTCTCTTCATATTTCCCATTCAAACCATTCCTTCCTTGTTCCCCATCCCAACCATTCCCCTTCCTCCATATTCCTCCATCCCAACCCCCATCCCAACTCCCATCCCAACCTCCATCCCAACTCCCATCCCAACTCCCATCCCAACCTCCATCCCAACTCCCATCCCAACCCTCATCCCAACTCCCATCCCAACCCCCATCCCAACCCCCATCCCAACCCCCATCCCAACCTCCATCCCAACCCCCATCCCAACCCCCATCCCAACCTCCATCCCAACCCCCATCCCAACCCTCATCCCAACCTCCATCCCAACTCCCATCCCAACCTCCATCCCAACTCCCATCCCAACTCCCATCCCAACCTCCATCCCAACTCCCATCCCAACTCACATTTCAACTCCCATCCCAACCCCATCCCAACCCCCATCCCAACCCCCATCCCAACTCCCATCCCAACTCCCATCCCAACCCCCATCCCAACTCCCATCCCAACTCACATTTCAACTCCCATCCCAACCCCATCCCAACCCCCATCCCAACCCCCATCCCAACTCCCATCCCAACCCCCATCCCAACTCCCATCCCAACCCCCATCCCAACTCCCATCCCAACTCCCATCCCAACTCACATTTCAACTCCCATCCCAACCCCCATCCCAACCCATATCCCAACTCCCATCCCAACCCCCATCCCAACCCCCATCCCAACTCCCATCCCAACCCATATCCCAACTCCCATCCCAACCCCCATCCCAACCCCCATCCCAACCCCCATCCCAACCCCCATCCCAACCCCCATCCCAACTTCCATCCCAACTCACATTTCAACTCCCATCCCAACCCCCATCCCAACCCCCATCCCAACCCATATCCCAACTCCCATCCCAACCCCCATCCCAACCCCCATCCCAACTCCCATCCCAACCCATATCCCAACTCCCATCCCAACCCCCATCCCAACCCCCATCCCAACCCCCATCCCAACCCCCATCCCAACTCCCATCCCAACTCCCATCCCAACCCCCATCCCAACCCCCATCCCAACTCCCATCCCAACCCCCATCCCAACTCCCATCCCAACCCCCATCCCAACCCCCATCCCAACTCCCATCCCAACCCACATCCCAACCTCCATCCCAACCCCCATCCCAACCCCCATCCCAACTCCCATCCCAACTCCCATCCCAATCTCCATCCCAACTTCCATCCTCCCAACGCCTCCAGGCACGTGTGCAGATGGAGGAGAACAAAAAGGCACTGGAGCTGCAGCTAGCAGCCTCAGCCTCCTCTAATGCCCACAACGACCTTGACGAGGACAGACACTCGGAACAAAGTGCGTGCTATATCAATTTATTAATAATAATAATAAATTTAATTCTCTCAATTACTTTTTTATAATTTATTTATACTGTTTATAGTGTGGTTCAATTCAAGAATATAAAACAATTTAATACAATGTGCTGTATTACAATTTAATACAATGTGCTGCATTATAATTTAATGCAATGTGCTGCATTACAATTTAATACAATGTGCTGTATTACAATTTAATACAATGTGCTGCATTACAATTTAATACAATGTGCTGCATTACAATTTAATACAATATGCTGTATTACAATTTAATACAATGTGCTGCATTATAATTTAATACAATGTGCTGTATTACAATTTAATACAATGTGCTGCATTATAATTTAATACAATGTGCTGTATTACAATTTAATACAATGTGCTGCATTACAATTTAATACAATATGCTGTATTACAATTTAATACAATGTGCTGCATTATAATTTAATACAATGTGCTGTATTACAATTTAATACAATGTGCTGCATTATAATTTAATACAATGTGCTGCATTATAATTTTATACAATGTGCTGTATTACAATTTAATACAATGTGCTGCATTATAATTTAATACAATGTGCTGCATTACAATTTAATACAATGTGCTGCATTATAATTTAATACAATGTGCTGCATTATAATTTAATACAATGTGCTGCATTATAATTTAATACAATGTGCTGCATTATAATTTAATACAATGTGCTGCATTATAATTTAATATAATATTTCTTAATATAATATAATATTGTATGATTAATTATTATTGAATATGCTGGGTTTTATATAATATAATACAATACGATAAAATTCTATTTAATATAATGGGCTTTAACATAACATAATGCAATATAAGCCAACATCAGGTAATATAACCTCATCTAATGTTATTTTTTTAAACCATTTTTTTCTATTTTTTTCAAAAAATGCTTTTAATGAGGTTTTTCATTCACATCCATACTGATTATTCAAGAGAAAAACATTTTTAATCGATTTTTTAACATAAAAATCTTGATCGCTTACTTGGTTTTAACTCGATTTCAAATAATTAAATATTCTTTTTTTGTTGCTAAAACGATTGTAATTATAATTTTGTTCAAGTGGAAATCGCAATTTCGATAAATTTCGATTTTCGAGATCAATCGTACCCATATCATTCTTTCTTTTCTTC
>OX387260.1:2814019-2824143 GCA_947562095.1 Branchellion lobata
CATCATCATCGTTGTCATCTTTTTTTACTACTCCTTCACCACTTTTTCCACCACCTAGGGTTAAACGTCGACCAATTTATATATATATATATATATATATATATATATATATATATATATATATATATATATATATATATATATATATATATATATATATATATATATATATATATATATATATATATATATATATATATATATATATATATATATATATATATATATATATATATATATATATATATATATATATATATATATATATATATATATATATATATATATATATATATATATATATATATATATATATATTTATATATTTATATATATATATATATATATATATATATATATATATATATATATATATATATATATATATATCTATATATATATAGGAATTGTTCTTGAAATCGTGCTTTGTCAATTGAAACTGTTTGCCTTTCTTATTAAACCTCATTTAAAATCCATTTAAAAGCCATTAATTAAACATTACCAGTTAAACTTTGTTAATTAAAGTTTTCTGATTAAAAATTAAAATAAATTTTAATTAATTCACAAAAATAATAGAAACGGTTGCTTAAACAGATTGAAGGTTACATCTAATCTTCATCCTTAGTGCAGTCGAACTCCTTCGTTTATTGAATGTAGCCTAGCAAATCAAAATCTGTCGACCATTCAGTTCCATTCATTCGCAATCGTTTGCTTATAAACTTCATCGGCTCTTCAACTGATTGACTTTATTAGAGTTAATTCGATTAATTATTTTTGATTATTTTCCAATTATATTGGCTTTCTTATTGTTTTATTATTTGTTAATTTAATTGGCTTATTGTTTTATTATTTGTTAATTTATTATTTTTATTATTTTATCAAAATTTTTCTTTGATTGTTTCTTAAATCTTCTTTTTTTTTCTTTTCACGTCAAATTTATTTTGTTTTACTATTTTTTAATCTTTTTTTTTAATTATTTATTTATTTTATTATTATTTTCAAGTTCTGAATTAATTATACTTATTATGACGCCTGCAACACCAATTGGCGCATCGGAGCATCGCTCAATCATGGAATTAGGCGGCCCACCCATTAATTACACACTTTCTACTACTTACAAGATGATGAAGTCGCTAAGTATTAATTAAGTAATAATTAGTGATTGATTAGTTGACTGTTAGGATGTTCGAATAAAAGGATGATTGATTAAATGACTGCCTTAAATATTGGATGGTTTCGGTGCTTGCTTGCTTAGGTGGTTGCTTGGTTGGTTGTCTGGCTGCTTGGTTGGTTGCCTGGTTGCTTGGTTGTTTGGCTTGTTTCTTGGCTGGTTGGTTGCCTGGTTGCTTGGTTGGTTGCCTGGCTGGTTGCTGCTTCTGTGGTGTTTTGGCTGGTTTTATAATTGCTCGATTGAATTGTTTCATAGTTGCTAAGTTGATTGGTTGAGAAGTTGGACAGAAAGTTAAATCGTTTTTTGTTAATCTAGGCTATTACATGTTTGATTGACTGCTTGATTGTGTGATAGACTGGTTGATAGGTTGACTTATAACGTGGTTAATAAGCTGGTTGATAAACTGGTTGATGGGCTGGTTGATAGGCTGATTGATGGGCTGGTTGGTAGACTGGTTGATGGGCTGGTTGATGGGTTGGTTGATGGGTTGAGTGAAACGTTAGTTAATAGATTGGTTGATTTGTTGTGTGATAGGTTGCTCAACGGGTTGGTTGATGGGTTGGTTCGGTAGGTGTGTTATTGGGTTATGTGATAGATTGGTTAATGGGTTGAGTGATGGGCTGGTTGATGGGTTGGTTGGTGGATTGGTTGATAGGCTGGTTGATGGATTGGTTGACGGGTTAGTTGATGAGTTGGTTGACGGGTTGGTTGATAGATTGTTTAGTGAGTTGGTTGATGAATTAAAGGATAGGTTGGTTGATATGTTGGTTAATGAGTTGGTTGACGGGTTGGTTGATAGGTTGGTTGATAGGTTAGTTGATGGGTTGGTTGATGAGTTGGTTGATGGGTTGGTTGATGAGTTGGTTGATGAGTTGGTTGATGAGTTAGTTGATGGGTTGGTTGATAGGTTGGTTGATAGGTTAGTTGATGGGTTGGTTGATGAGTTAGTTGATGAGTTGGTTAATGGGTTGGTTGATAGGTTGGTTGATAGGTTAGTTGATGGGTTGGTTGATGAGTTAGTTGATGAATTGGTTGATGGGTTGGTTGATGAGTTGGTTGATGAGTTGGTTGATGGGTTGGTTGATGAGCTGGTTAATGGGCTGGTTGAGGAATTGAGTGATAGGTTGGTTGATGATTTGGTTAATGAATTGAGTGATAGGTTGGTTAATGGGTTGGTTGACGGGTTAATTGATGGGTTGGTTGATAAATTGGTTGATAGATTGTTTAGTGTGTTGGTTGATGAATTAAATGATAGGTTGGTTGATAGGCTGATTGATGGGTTGGTTGATAGCTTGGTTGATAAATTGGTTGATGAATTGAATGATAGGTTAGTCGATGCGTTGATTGGTGGAATGATTGATATTCTAGTTAATGAGTTGATTGATGGGTTGGTTGATTTGTTGTGTGATAGGTTGGTTAATAGATTGGTTGATGGGTTGGTTAATAGGTTGGTTGACAAGTTGGTTGATAAGTTGATTGATGGGTGGTTGATGAATTGGTTAATGAATTGAGTGATAGGTTGGTTGATGAATTGGTTAATGGGTTGGTTGATGAGTGTGTTGATGGGTTGGTTGATAGATTGGTTAATGGGTTGGTTGATGGGCTGGTTGATGGGTTGGTTGATGGGTTGGTTGATGGGCTGGTTGATGGGCTGGTTGATGGGTTAGTTGATGGGTTGGTTGATGAAGCGGTTGATAGGCTGGTTGATAAGTTGGTTGAAGGCTTGGTTGACGAAGTGGTTGCTAGGTTGGTTGATGGAGTGGTTGATAGGTTGGTTGATGAAGTGGTTGATGGGGTGGTTGATGGGGTGGTTGATGGATTGGTTGATCGGTTGGTTGATGGAGTGGTTGATAGGTTGGTTGATGGAGTGCTTGATGGAGTGGTTGATGGCGTGGTTGATGGGTGGTTGATAGGTTGGTTGATAGGTTGGTTGATGGGTTGGTTGATGGGTTGGTTGATGGAGTGGTTGATAGGTTGGTTGATAGGTTGGTTGATGGGCTGGTTGATGGGCTGGTTGATGGGCTGGTTGATGGGTTGGTTGATGGGTTGGTTGATGAAGTGGTTGATAGGTTGGTTGATGGGTTGGTTGATGGGCTAGTTGATGGGTTGGTTGATGAAGCGGTTGATAGGTTGGTTGATGGCGTGGTTGATGGGGTGGTTGATGGATTGGTTGATGGGTTGGTTGATGGAGTGGTTGATGGGTTGGTTGATGAAGTGGTTGATAGGTTGGTTGATAGGTTGGTTGATGGGCTGGTTGATGGGCTGGTTGATGGGCTGGTTGATGGGCTAGTTGATGGGTTGGTTGATGAAGCGGTTGATAGGCTGGTTGATAAGTTGGTTGAAGGCTTGGTTGACGAAGTGGTTGCTAGGTTGGTTGATGGAGTGGTTGATAGGTTGGTTGATGAAGTGGTTGATGGGGTGGTTGATGGAGTGGTTGATGGATTGGTTGATCGGTTGGTTGATGGAGTGGTTGATAGGTTGGTTGATGGAGTGCTTGATGGAGTGGTTGATGGCGTGGTTGATGGGTGGTTGATAGGTTGGTTGATAGGTTGGTTGATGGGTTGGTTGATGGGTTGGTTGATGGAGTGGTTGATAGGTTGGTTGATAGGTTGGTTGATGGGCTGGTTGATGGGCTGGTTGATGGGCTGGTTGATGGGTTGGTTGATGGGTTGGTTGATGAAGTGGTTGATAGGTTGGTTGATGGGTTGGTTGATGGGCTAGTTGATGGGTTGGTTGATGAAGCGGTTGATAGGTTGGTTGATGGCGTGGTTGATGGGGTGGTTGATGGATTGGTTGATGGGTTGGTTGATGGAGTGGTTGATGGGTTGGTTGATGAAGTGGTTGATAGGTTGGTTGATAGGTTGGTTGATGGGCTGGTTGATGGGCTGGTTGATGGGCTGGTTGATGGGTTGGTTGATGGGTTGGTTGATGAAGTGGTTGATAGGTTGGTTGATGGGTTGGTTGATGGGCTGGTTGATGGGCTAGTTGATGGGTTGGTTGATGAAGCGGTTGATAGGTTGGTTGATGGCGTGGTTGATGGGGTGGTTGATGGATTGGTTGATGGGTTGGTTGATGGAGTGGTTGATGGGTTGGTTGATGAAGTGGTTGATAGGTTGGTTGATAGGTTGGTTGATGGGCTGGTTGATGGGCTGGTTGATGGGCTGGTTGATGGGTTGGTTGATGGGTTGGTTGATGAAGTGGTTGATAGGTTGGTTGATGGGTTGGTTGATGGGCTGGTTGATGGGCTAGTTGATGGGTTGGTTGATGAAGCGGTTGATAGGTTGGTTGATGGCGTGGTTGATGGGGTGGTTGATGGATTGGTTGATGGGTTGGTTGATGGAGTGGTTGATGGGTTGGTTGATGAAGTGGTTGATAGGTTGGTTGATGGGTTGGTTGATGGGCTGGTTGATGGGCTGGTTGATGAAGTGGTTGATAGGTTGGTTGATGGCGTGGTTGATGCGGTGGTTGATGGGTTGGTTGATGGAGTGGTTGATAGGTTGGTTGCTGGGGTGGTTGATGGATTGGTTGATGGGTTGGTTGATGGGTTGGTTGATGGCGTGGTTGATGGGCTGGTTGATGGGTTAGTTGATGGGTTGGTTGATGAAGCGGTTGATAGGCTGGTTGATAAGTTGGTTGAAGGCTTGGTTGACGAAGTGGTTGCTAGGTTGGTTGATGGAGTGGTTGATAGGTTGGTTGATGAAGTGGTTGATGGGGTGGTTGATGGGGTGGTTGATGGATTGGTTGATCGGTTGGTTGATGGAGTGGTTGATAGGTTGGTTGATGGAGTGCTTGATGGAGTGGTTGATGGCGTGGTTGATGGGTGGTTGATAGGTTGGTTGATAGGTTGGTTGATGGGTTGGTTGATGGGTTGGTTGATGGAGTGGTTGATAGGTTGGTTGATAGGTTGGTTGATGGGCTGGTTGATGGGCTGGTTGATGGGCTGGTTGATGGGTTGGTTGATGGGTTGGTTGATGAAGTGGTTGATAGGTTGGTTGATGGGTTGGTTGATGGGCTAGTTGATGGGTTGGTTGATGAAGCGGTTGATAGGTTGGTTGATGGCGTGGTTGATGGGGTGGTTGATGGATTGGTTGATGGGTTGGTTGATGGAGTGGTTGATGGGTTGGTTGATGAAGTGGTTGATAGGTTGGTTGATAGGTTGGTTGATGGGCTGGTTGATGGGCTGGTTGATGGGCTGGTTGATGGGCTAGTTGATGGGTTGGTTGATGAAGCGGTTGATAGGCTGGTTGATAAGTTGGTTGAAGGCTTGGTTGACGAAGTGGTTGCTAGGTTGGTTGATGGAGTGGTTGATAGGTTGGTTGATGAAGTGGTTGATGGGGTGGTTGATGGAGTGGTTGATGGATTGGTTGATCGGTTGGTTGATGGAGTGGTTGATAGGTTGGTTGATGGAGTGCTTGATGGAGTGGTTGATGGCGTGGTTGATGGGTGGTTGATAGGTTGGTTGATAGGTTGGTTGATGGGTTGGTTGATGGGTTGGTTGATGGAGTGGTTGATAGGTTGGTTGATAGGTTGGTTGATGGGCTGGTTGATGGGCTGGTTGATGGGCTGGTTGATGGGTTGGTTGATGGGTTGGTTGATGAAGTGGTTGATAGGTTGGTTGATGGGTTGGTTGATGGGCTAGTTGATGGGTTGGTTGATGAAGCGGTTGATAGGTTGGTTGATGGCGTGGTTGATGGGGTGGTTGATGGATTGGTTGATGGGTTGGTTGATGGAGTGGTTGATGGGTTGGTTGATGAAGTGGTTGATAGGTTGGTTGATAGGTTGGTTGATGGGCTGGTTGATGGGCTGGTTGATGGGCTGGTTGATGGGTTGGTTGATGGGTTGGTTGATGAAGTGGTTGATAGGTTGGTTGATGGGTTGGTTGATGGGCTGGTTGATGGGCTAGTTGATGGGTTGGTTGATGAAGCGGTTGATAGGTTGGTTGATGGCGTGGTTGATGGGGTGGTTGATGGATTGGTTGATGGGTTGGTTGATGGAGTGGTTGATGGGTTGGTTGATGAAGTGGTTGATAGGTTGGTTGATGGGTTGGTTGATGGGCTGGTTGATGGGCTGGTTGATGAAGTGGTTGATAGGTTGGTTGATGGCGTGGTTGATGCGGTGGTTGATGGGTTGGTTGATGGAGTGGTTGATAGGTTGGTTGCTGGGGTGGTTGATGGATTGGTTGATGGGTTGGTTGATGGGTTGGTTGATGGCGTGGTTGATGGGTGGTTGATAGGTTGGTTGATAGGTTGGTTGATGGGGTGGTTGATGGAGTAGTTGATAGGTTGGTTGATAGGTTGGTTGATGGAGTGGTTGATAGGTTGGTTGATGAAGTGGTTGATAAGTTGGTTGATGGGTTGGTTGATGGGCTGGTTGATGGGCTGGTTGATGGGCTGGTTGATGGGCTGGTTGATAGGTTGGTTGATGGGGTTGGTTGATGGATTGGTTGATGGGTTGGTTGATGGGTTGGTTGATGGATTGGTTGATGAGTTGAGGGATAGGTTGAGTGATAGGCTAGTTGATAGGCTGGTTGATACCTTACTCATCATCACATTCCCACCACAATTCCTTCTCCATTACCATTATCTTCCTTTTCACACCACCTCAATTTTCCCTTCACCGTTACATCAATTTTTCCCCCACCACTACATCACCCTCTCCACCACAACCACCACCATTATCACCACCTCCACCATCACCACCATCACACCACCACCACCACCACCATCTTCACCACCCTCACACCACCACCACCACTACCACCACCACCACTACCACCACTACCACCACCACCACCACTACCACCACTACCACCACCACCACCACCACTACCACCACTACCACCACCACCACCATCACACCACCACCATCATCACACCACCACCATCACACCACCACCATCATCACCACCACCACCATCACCCCAAAAAAAGTCTTCCGATATCGCTTACTTCAAGTTTTCAGGTTTGATGCGTGGTTGGTTGTTAGTTGAACTTTTTTTTGGTTGGTTGGTTGGTTTGAGTGAGTGGTTGACTGGGTGGATGGGTTGTTAGTTGAATGGCTGAGTTTTTAGTTGGGTGGTTGGGTTGTTGGGTTGTTAGTTCCTGGCTCTTGTCTCAAATGGATTACCTTTTACCTCTCCAACAGGAGTCCTGTAGTTCCTATAAGCAACTCTCATTCTACTTCTTCTTTCCCATTTGGTGCTCCTCAGGGTTCTGTTTTTGGTCTTCTTCTTTTAATTCTTTATACTTTTGAACTCCCAAGAATTATTTCATAATTTTCTCTTCAGAGTCAACTTTATGCTGATGACTCTTACATCTTTACTTAATTTCAAAAATATGAATTGTCTTCTACTATCTCTAAAAGTCCTTCTTGTACTAGTAAAATAATCTCTTGGAGTGATTCTATATTCCTCAAATTCAATCCTTCGAAATTTGCTCATATATTTTAGCAAGCTTTTCGACTTAATGAATCTCTTCCCTCAATTGATATTTCATCAAACCTTTCACTCTCCCATTCTTCTAACATCCATAGTTTGGGTTTCACTCATGACTTTTCACTTTCTCTCATACCACAAGTGAAATCTGTAGCTAAATCATCGTTTTTCATCTTTGCCGTATCAAGCAATTGAAACCTTTCCTAGACATCTCAACCCTCAAACTACTAGTTTCTTCGCTTACTTTGTCCCTCTTTGACTATTGTAACTCTTTATATTACGGACTCCCAGAGAACACGCTGCACCCTCTCACCAAAGCTTTCAATAGCGCTGCCCTTTTACTTTCTGGCACTCAAACTCTCTTGTCTAACTCTTACTCTTATCTCTTTACACTGGTTGCCTCTTAAAAAAGTTAAGTTTTCAAAATCTGCGCTCTCATGTTTAAAATAAAAAAAATAATCACTCACCTAGCTATTTAGCTGATTTTTTCAAGTTGCCTCCTCGTAAGAGATCGAGATCTTCCACTTATTCTCATTTTTTCAGAGTACTTTTCAATAGTACTTATGCTAAATCTGCACTTTCCTACTGTGGACATCTCCAATCTCACCTCTGTTACTTCTTTCATTTCGTAAAGCACTTGAAACTTTGTTGTGTAAACAGTTCGTAGCAAAGCGCTCTTGAACAGTGTGGAATCTGCACTTTATAAATGATTTGATTGGATTTGGATAAGATTGGTTAGTTAGTTAGTTAGGTTGTTAGTTGGGTTTTTTGGTTGTTAATTGGGTGGTTGGGTTGAATGGGTGAGTGGATGAGTGGGTGATTGAGTTGTTGATTGGGTGGGTAGTTGGATTTTCAGTTGGTTGAATGGTTAGTTGAGTTTTTGTTTGTTTAGAGTTGAATGGGTGGTTGGTAGATTTTTCGGAGGGGTGGTTGATTGCGTGGTAGGTTGAGAGGTTGGTTAAATAAAATATTAAGAACGCTAAAAGCATTATAAACACTCAAAAATTATAAAATTTTGTCCTCCACATTTTTTCTCCTACTTCTAACCACCCTCTCTTCATCAACCTTTTTTTTTCACCCCCACTCATACAACCTCCAACCAACCATGCAAACCCCACCCAACTGAAAAATTACCCAATCCTCATGGCAAACCTTTCCAAACCTTTCATACCCTAACTTTTTCTTCTTCCCAAACTCTCACTACCTCCCAAACTTTCATTATTCTTCCCCTAATCCTCTGAAAATCCAACCCAGCAAGCGTTGAAATACGGGAAGGCGAAAAAATAATTGAAGCCTTCGCATCAGACCAGGTTTAGACACTTCAAAAAACAAAAGTGGTTAAAAAATCTGTTTCTGTTCGGTGATGGCACTCACCTTCCTCTTCTCCAGCCGCACTCAGGCCACCATTCTGAATTTTGAATCTATGCAAAACGATTCCCTTGAGACCCTCTGAAGTTCTGTCGCCCTTTCATTCAAACAACCATTCATCCAACCATCCAGCCAACCCACCACCCAGCAAACCAACCATCAAACCAACTATCTAACCTACCATCCAAACAACAATCCAAACTACCATCTAACCAACAATCCAAATAACCATCCACCCATTTATCCAACTATCCATCCAACCATCCCCCCATCCACCACCTCAACACTCCAACCATCCCCCCATCCACCACCTCAACACTCCAACCATCCCCCCATCCACCACCTCAACACTCCAACCATCCCCCCATCCACCACCTCAACACTCCAACCATCTTCCCATCCACCACCTCAACACTACAACCCTTTTTCCCACTCACCACCTCAACACCAAAACTATCTTCACATCAACGACCGCAACACCCAACCATCTTGCCATCTACCACTTTAACACTACAACCATGTTCCCATCCACCACTTCAACACCTCAACCATCTTTCCATCCAATACCTTTACACCCCTCATCCACCACCTCAACACCCAAACTATCTCTTTATCCACCACCTCAACACTCCAACTATTATTCCATCCACCACCTCAACACCACAACCATCTCCACATTCATCACTCTAACATCCCAACCATCTTCACATCCACCACCTCAACACCCCAACCATCAACCCATCCACCATACCACACCACAATAAGCTTTCTTTCCACCACTTAAATATTCCATTCATCCATCCATCCAACACCTCAACACCCCATTTCCGCATCCACCACCTCAACACCCAAACCATCTCCCCATCCATCACCTAAACATTCCATCCATCAATCCATCTACCACATCAACACCCCAACCATCTCTTCATCCACCACATCAACACCCCAACCAATTTTTTATCCACCACTTCAACACCCAACATCCAACACCACGACATCCCAACCATCTTCACATCCACCACCTCAACACTCCAACCATCTCTTCATCCACCACCTCAACACTCCAACCATCCTCCCATCCACCACTTCAACACCTCAACCATTTTCCCATCCACCACCTCAACATCCCAACTATCTTCACAGCCACCACCT
>OX387260.1:2841843-2844343 GCA_947562095.1 Branchellion lobata
ACACATATTCTCATCCACCCATCTTCCCATCCACCAATTCTTCATTCACCCATCTTTTCATCTACCCATCTTCCCATCCACCCATCTTCCCATCCACCCATCTTCCCATCCACCCATCTTCCCATCCACCCATCCACACATCTTCTCATCCCCCCCTCTTTTTATTCACCCATTTTTCCATTTACTTATCCACCTATCCTCCCACCTATCCATCTTTCATTCACTCATTTTTCCATCAACCCATACTCCAATATCTTATTTTTAATCAACCCATTTTTCAATCCACCCTTCTTTCCAATCATCCATCCAGCCTTTTCCTTATCCACCCATCTTTTCATTCACCCATCTTTTCATCCACCCATCTACCAATCAACCCATCCACCCATCTTTTCATTCACCCATTTAACAACCAACTCATCCACCCATCATCTCATTCACCCATTATCTCATCCACCCATCTTCTCATCCACCCATGTTTTTCTTCTCTCATTCTTACATTCAATTATCCACCTATCTTCCCACCTACCCATCTTTCATTTACTCATTCTTTCATCCACCCATCTTCTTTTCCACTCATCTTTTCAATCATCTATCCAGCCCTCTTTTCATCCACCCACTATCTCATCCACCCATCTACCAATCAACCCATCCTCCCATTTTCTCATCCATCCACTTACCACTCAACCCATCCACCCATCTTCTCATCCACCCATTTTCTCATCCACCCATCTTCTCATCCACCCATCTTCTCATCCACCCATCTTCTCATCCACCCATCTACCAATCAACCCATCCACCCATCTTCTCATCCACCCATCTACCAATCAACCCATCCACCCATCTTCTCATTCACTCATCTTCTCATTCACCCATCAACCATCAATTCTCATCAACCCATTCACCTATATTTTCATCCAAATTTTCATTCACCCAACTTTTCATTCACCTATCTTCCATCCACTCATCCAAACATTTTTCATCCACCCTTTTATTCATCTACCCATCTTCATATTCACCTAACCCCCATCCCCACATCCACCCATTTTCTTGTTCACCCATCTTCTCATCCACCCATTTTCTCATCCAACCATCCAATCATCCACCCATTTTC
This sequence comes from Branchellion lobata, assembly GCA_947562095.1. Taxonomy (NCBI): domain Eukaryota; kingdom Metazoa; phylum Annelida; class Clitellata; order Hirudinida; family Piscicolidae; genus Branchellion; species Branchellion lobata. The sequence goes on from OX387260.1 coordinate 2,842,955, forward strand.
TCATCCAACCATCTTCTCATCCACCCATTTTCTCATCCAACCATCTTCTCATCCAACCATCCACTCATCCACCCATTTTCTTTTCCACCCATCTTTTCATCCACCCATCTTTTTATTCGCTCATTTTCCACACCACCTATCCACCCATCTTCTCATATCTCCATCTTCTCATCCGCTCATCCAATCATCCACCCATCTCTTCATCTACTCATATTTTCATCCATCCATCCATTCATCTTCTATTACACCCATCTTCCCATCCACCCATCCACCCATCTTCTCATTTCCCTATCTTCTCATTCCCCCATCTTCTCATCCACCCGTTTTTTTTTCCATTCAACTTTTCACCCACCCATCCACCCATCCACTCATTTTTTCCTCTACCCATCTTCTCATCCACCCATCTCTTCATCCACCCATCTTCTTATCCACCCATCTTCTCATCCACCCATCTTTTTATCCACCCATGTTCTCAACCAAACATCTTTTCATCCACCCATTCTTTCTTCTCCCCATCCACCCATCTTCCCTTTCAACCATTTTTTCCCCCACCCAAATTTTTCTCCACCCATATTACCATCTACCCATCCACCCATTTTTTCATCCATCCATCTTCTTATCTGCTCATTTTTTACACCACCCATCTTCTCATCCACCTTTCTACCCATACTTTCTTATCTCTTTCTTCTTATCCGCTCATCCAATCATCCACCCATCTTCTCTTTCACCCATCCACCCATCTTCTCTTCCTCCCATCCTCGAATCCACCCATCTTCTCATCCACCAGTTTTTTCATCCACCCGTTTTTTCATCCATCCAACTTTTTCTCCACCCATCCACCCATCCACTCATTTTTTCTTTCACTCATCCACTCATATTTTCATCCACCCATCCACTCATCCACTCATCTTTTCATCCACCCATCCACTCATCCACTCATATTTTCATCCACCCATCCACTCATCCACTCATATTTTCATCCACCCATCCACTCATCCACTCATCTTTTCATCCACCCATCCACTCATCCACTCATCTTTTCATCCACCCATCCACTCATCCACTCATATTTTCATCCACCCATCCACTCATCCACTCATATTTTCATACACCCATCCACTCATCCACTCATATTTTCATCCACCCATCCACTCATCCACTCATATTTTCATCCACCCATCCACTCATCCACTCATCTTTTCATTCACCCATCTTTTCATCCACCCATTTTTCTCACCCGTCTTCTCTTTCACCCATCTTTTCATCTTCCCATCGAAAAATCAACCCATTTCCTCATCTACCCATCTTCTCATATCTCCAACTTTTCATCCGCCCTTTCAGCCATCCCCCTATCTTATTATCCACCTGATTTTCATTCACTAATTTTTT
>OX387260.1:2866843-2874343 GCA_947562095.1 Branchellion lobata
GACAAGAAGAAAACCAGATCACCTCAGTCCTCTCACTGTTGAGCCTGAAGCAATTGGCTCCCATCCAAGATGCGATTTCATCTACACACTCAGAAACTCTCATCTGCAATTCTGCTGTGCCTTCATTATTGCAGTGGCCATATATTTGAGCGTCATCGGCATATTAATGAAATCCCAGCTTGTATTTCAAAACTATTCTTTCAAGGTCTCCAATGTATAGAGAAAACAACAATGGTCCAAGAACAGATCCTTGTGAGACATCCATTGAAGAGTCAACAAAATTCGATTTTGTCCCGCTGCAGCGCACATTGAAGGATCTGTCACTCAAGTAGTTTTTGAACCATTCCAGTGTGAGACCTTCGCAACTAGATGTACTTTCTAGCCGTTACAACATTTAAAATTAACCAAAACCACTCCAACTCACCCAACAACACTCCAACTCACCCAACAACACTCCAACTCACCCAACAACACTCCAACTCACCCAACAACACTCCAACTCACCCAACAACACTCCAACTCACCCAACAACACTCCAACTCACCCAACAACACTCCAACTCACCCAACAACACTCCAACTCACCCGACAACACTCCACCCCACCCAACAACACTCCAATTCACCCGACAACACTCCAACTCACCCAACAACACTCCAACTCACCCAACAACACTCCAACTTACCCAACAACACTCCAAGCAACTCTACCACACTTCAAACCCCACAGCAACACTACAAGTCACCCAACAACAATTCAACTTACCAAAAATATCCCATTCTACCCAACAACACTCTTACTCACCAAAAAACACTCCAACATACACAACAACATTGCAACTCACCCTAAAAGATTTCAAATTAATCTGAAACACCCAAACATACCCAAAATCAGTAAAATCATCCAACAACACTCCAACTCACTCAACAACACTCCAACTCACCCGACAACACTCCAACTCACCCGACAACACTCCAACTCACCCGACAACACTCCAACTCACCCGACAACACTCCAAATCACCCGACAACACTCCAACTCACCCAAAAACACTCCAACTCACCCGACAACACTCCAACTCACCCGACAACACTCCAACTCACCCAACAACACTCCACAACACCCAACAACACTCCACTTTACTGAACAACACTCCTACTCACCCAAAAACACTCCAACTCACCCAACAACACTCCAATTCACCCAACCTTACTCCAACTCACCCAACAACACTTCAACTCACTCAACAACACTACAACGCACCCAACAACACTCCAATTCACCCAACACCACTCCAACGTACTCGACACCACTCGAACACACCCGACAACACTCCAGTTCACCCAACCACACTCCAACTTACTCAACAACACTCCAACTCACCCGACAACACTCCAACTTACCCAACAACAATCCAACCTACTTTACCACACTTTAAACCCCACAGCAACACTACAAGTCACCCAACAACAATTCAACTTACCAAAAACATCCCAATTTACCCAACAACACTCTGACTTATCCAAAAACACTTCAACATAAACAACAACACTGCAACTCTCTCTACAAAATTTCAAATTAATCTAAAACACCCAAACATACCCAAAATCACTCTAAATCATCCAACAACACTCCAACTCACCAGACAACAATCCAACTTAGGCAACAACACTCCAACTTACCCAACACCACTCCAACTCACCCAACAACATTCCAACTCACCCAACAACACTCCAACTCACCTTTAAACATTCCAATTCACCCAACAACACTTCAACTCACACATTAACACTACAACTCACTCAACAACATTCCAATTTACCCAACACCACTCCAACTTACTCGACACCACTCCAACTCACCCGACAACACTCCAACTCACCCAACAACATTCCAACTCACCCGACAACACTCCAACTCACCCGACAACACTCCAACTCACCCAACAACACTCCAACTCACCCAACAACATTCCAACTCACCCGACAACACTCCAACTTACCTTTAAACATTCCAATTCACCCGACACCACTCCAACTTACTCGACACCACTCCAACACACCCGACAACACTCCAATTCACCCAACCACACTCCAACTTACTCAACAACATTCCAACTCACCCGACAACACTCCAACTCACCCAACAACATTCCAACTCACCCGACAACACTCCAACTCACCCGACAACACTCCAACTCACCCAACAACACTCCAACTCACCCGACAACACTCCAAGTTACCCAACAACATTCCAACTCACCCGACAACACTACAACTCATCCGACAACACTCCAACTCACCCAACAACACTCCAACTCACCCGAAAACACTCCAAGTTACCCAACAACATTCCAACTCACCCGACAACACTCCAACTCACCCGACAACACTCCAACTCACCCGACAACATTCCAACTCACCCGACAACACTCCAACTCACCCAACAACACTCCAACTCACCCGAAAACACTCCAACTCACCCGACAACATTCTAACTCACCCGACAACATTCCAACTCACCCGACAACACTCCAACTCACCCAACAACATTCCAACTCACCCGACAACACTCCAACTCACCCAACAACACTCCAACTCACCCAACAACACTCCAACTCACCCAACAACACTCCAACTCACTTTACAACACTCCAAAGCACCCAACAACACTCCAACTCACCCAACAACACTCCAACTCACCCAACAACACTCCAACTCACCCAACAACACTCCAAAGCACCCAACAACACTCCAACTCACCCAACAACACTCCAACTCACCCAACAACACTCCAACCTACCCAACATCATTTCAAAATTTGGAAAATGATTTTGTTTCGAAGTGAAAATTAGAAAAAAAGCGAACGATGAAAGGTATGTAAAAGAACTGTAGAATAGTTTTACAGACAGTCTTTTTTTTGTGGGAAAAAAGAGGAGAGGAAGAAATATTCCTAGACTCTTCAACATACTGTTCTAACTGTTCTAACTGATAACTGTTCTTCTACATGCAGAGTTGCGTAATTTGACTTTTTTCGTGTTTTTTTGTACATTTCCAATTATTTAGTGTAGTCTAGCATGGAAGGAGTAATGCTCGGGGTTCGATCCCTGCCTAATCCCTGCCTAAGCTCAGCTTTGAGTTTCAGAAAACGGCCAATTAAGTAGAAAACAGACGCCATCACAAAGTGGCTTAGTCACCTGGTAGTCTACAGCCAGTAAAACCGTTTTTATGGGAGCATCTTTGAACAAAATTCTGGGAAAACCTTTATGAATATATTGATTAGAGGAGCTTAATTGATTAGAGGAGCTTAATTGATTAGAGGAGCTTAATTGATTAGAGGAGCTTAATTGATTAGAGGAGCTTAATTGATTAGAGGAGCTTAATTGATTAGAAGCTCTTAATTGATTAGAGGAGCTTAATTGATTAGAGGATCTTAATTGATTAGGAGATTAATTGATAAAGAGATTAATTGATTAAGAGATTAATTGATTAGGAGATTAATTGATTAGGAGATTAATTGATTAGGAGATTAATTGATAAAGAGACTAATTGATTAAGAGATTAATTGATTAGGAGCTTAATTGATTAGGAGATTAATTGATTAGGAGATTAATTGATTAGGAGATTAATTGATTAGGAGATTAATTGATTAGGGGATTAATTGATTAAGAGATTAATTGATTAGGAGATTAATTGATTAGAAGTTTAATTGATTAGGAGATTAATTGATTAGGAGATTAATTGATTAAGAGATTAATTGATTAGAAGATTAATTGATTAGGAGATTAATTGATTAGGAGATTAATTGATTAAGAGATTAATTGATTAGAAGATTAATTGGTTAGGAGATTAATTGGTTAGGAGATTAATTGATTAAGAGATTAACGACATTCCAAACAGCTAACAACCCATCCCACCCTCAAACACCCACTACTTAGCTTCCATCCTCCGTCCAAGCCCAGCACCTTTCAAGACTCACTCTCCCATCATTAAACACCCAACACCATCCACACTCTCAACATCTGATCCAACCCAAACTCCCAACTTTTCCATCAGTCCCAGCGGTGGGACGAGTCGCAAGCGGAAGAAGAGAACAAGCATAGAAATGTCAATCAAAAACCTGCTCGAGTGTCACTTCAGGAACCACCACAAGCCCTCGGCCTGTGACATCAGTCAAATTGCCACCTCTCTGCAGCTGGAGAAGGAGGTGGTGAGGGTGTGGTTTTGTAACCGTAGGCAGAAGGAGAAGAAGGTTATGGCGCATGGCTGTTGTGGGAGTGATGGAGAGAGGGATTGTGGGGGGGTTAAAAGAAGCAATTGTGGAAGAGTTGGAAAAAGGGTTTGCGGTGTAGTTGGAGAACAAAGTTATGGTAGAAGAGAGTTTGGTAGTGTTGGTGGTGGTGGTGGTGGTGGTGGTGGTGGTGGTGGTGGTGGTGGTGGCTGTGGTGGTGGTTGTGGTTGTGGTGGGGGTGGTGGTGGTGGTGGTGGTGGTGGTGGTGGTGGTGGCTGTGGTGGTGGTTGTGGTTGTGGTGGGGGTGGTCGTGGTGGTTGTGGTGGTAGTGTTTGTGGAAGAATTGTTAGGACTAATAAAATTCACGTTGATAGTAGTTTTAACTATGGCTGTGGTAGTGGTGACTGTGGTAGTGGAAGCTGTGGTAGTGGTGGCTGTGGTAGTGGTGGCTGTGGTAGTGAAAGTTGTGGTGGTAGTGTCGTTGTTGGTGGTACTGTAGTTAGTGGTGGTGTGGTTAGCGGTGCTGTGGTCAGTGGTGGTGTAGTTAGTGGTGGTGCTCTTAGTGGTGGTGATATGGTTGATGGTGGTTGTGGTGGTTGGAATTACAAACATGAAGTTGTGAGTGGGGGTGAAATTATGAACTTATTTGGTAGTGGTGGTATGGTTGTTGGCGGTGTGGCTGGTGGTGGTGTGGTTGGTGGTGGTGTGGTTGGTGGTGGTGTGGCTGGTGGTGGTGTGGTTGGTGGTGGTGTGGTTGGTGGTGGTGTGGTTGGTGGTGGTGTGGTTGGTGGTGGTGTGGTTGGTAGTGGTGTGGTTAGTGGCGGTGTGGTTAGTGGTGATTTGGTTGGTGGTGGTGTGATTGGGAGGGGTGTTTTTGGTGGTGGTGTGGTTGGTGGTGGTATGGTTGGTGGTGGTGTGTTTGGTGGTGGTGTTGTTGATGGTGGTATGGTTGGTGGTGGTGTGTTTGGCGGTGGTGTGGTTGATGGTGGTGTGGTTGGTGGTGGTGTGTTTGGTGGTGGTGTGGTTGATGGTGGTGTGAATATCAGTAGTATGATCCTTGGCTGTGGTGGAGATAGTGGTGATATTGAAATGGAAAACTATGGTGGTGGTTGTGGTGGTGGTGGTGGTGGTGGTGGTGGTGGTGGTGGTGGTTGTGGTGGTGGTGGTGGTGGTGGTGGTTGTGGTGGTGGTTGTGGTGGTGGTGGTGGTGGTGGTTATGGTGGTGGTGGTGGTGGTGGTTGTGGTGGTGGTGGTGGTAGTTGTGATGGTGGTGGTTGTGGTGGTGGTTGTGGTGGTGGTAGTGGTGGTAGTTGTGATGGTGGTTGTGGCGGTAGTGGTAGTGATGGTAGTGGTAATTGTGGTGGCGTCAAAAAAAGGGAAATTTCTGAAAAGACTGAGAAGTACGGTAAAAACTTTGGTGGAAGGATGTTGCAGTTCAAAGCAAAAATAGAAAATATAGAAGGGTATGAGGAAGGATTTGGAAGAAAAGAAAATGGTGGTGGTGGAAATGTAAGTAGTATGAGTGATGGGGTTGGTGGTGGGGTGGTTGGTAGGGTGGGTGGTTGTGGGGTTGGTGATGAGGTGGTTGGTAGGGTGGGTGGTTGTGGGGTTGGTGGTGGGGTGGTTGGTAGGGTGGGTGGTTGTGGGGTTGGTGATGAGGTGGTTGGTGGGGTGGGTGGTTGTGGGGTTGGTGATGAGGTGGTTGGTGGGGTGGGTGGGGTTGTGAGAGAAAAAAGTGAAATTGGTAGAAAGTATGTGAGTGGTGGTGTTGTGAGTGACTACGGTAGTGTTGGTGGTGGTGGTTATGGAGGCAATAGTGATTATGGGGGGAATTATGAAAATGTGAGGTCATATGGGAATGAAGGAGAAAAGGAGGAAATGGAAGAAGAAGAGAGAAACAGTATGATGGAAAAAAGCTCCAATGAAACAATAACAAACAGCAACCAAAACTACAACAGCAGCCTCAACTACAACAACAATCACAACTACAACAACATTTACAACAAGTACAACAACCTTTACAACAAATACAAAAACATGCATGTTGATCACGACAACAACAACAACAGCTTATTCTACAACAACAACAATTACAACAGCAGCAACAACAACAACTACAACAACAGCTTCAACAGTTTAGCCAGTTACTTCAGCAACGTAGAAAACAACAGCAACAACTTCAAAAACAAAAGATTCAACAACAGTAACAACTTTGATAACAACATCAACAATTTCAACGTCAACAAGAACAACAACATAAACAACAAAAACGAAAACAAAAACAACATCAACTTCTCAGAATTTGCTTCTCAAAAATCATTCTATTTTTACCCATTCCACAAAGTTGAACACATTGACGACAACGATAACATTAACAACATAAACAACAACAACATCAACAACACTATCAACCACAACATCAACAAAAACATCAACAACAATATCAACAACAACAACATCAACTACAAAAACAACAACAACATCAACAACACACACAATTACGACATTTTGAACAACTATGAGAACAACAGCAACATTTTGAACAACAACAACTTTGTCAATAATTTTGATGCCCACATATTTAAGACAATATGAACAAAGATATTCATAAAACAACAACAAAAATTTTATCAAAAACGTCATCATCATCATCATCATCATCATCATCATCATCATCATCATCATCATCATCATCATCATCATCATCATCATCATCATCCTCATCATCATCATCATCATCATCATCATCATCATCATCACCATCATCATCATCATCATCATCACCATCATCATCATCATCATCATCATCATCATCATCATCATCATCATCATCATCATCATCATCATCATCATCATCATCATCATCATCATCATCATCATCATCATCATCATCATCATCATCATCATCATCATCATCATCATCATCATCATATCATCATCAATACTAACAACATCAACAACACATTATAGTAACATCAACGTCATCAGCAACAACAACAACAACAACAACATCATCAACAACAATAATAACAACAACATCGTCAACAAAAACAAAAACAGCAACAACAACATCATCAACAACAACAACAACAACAACAACATCGTCAACAACAACAAAGTTGGAAAAGAGTTGGGACCTTCACGTGGTGTCCAACGAGATGCCGCCAAGTGGCGACATTCGAACCCAACCAACCCATCGACCAAGCTGTGCTATGGAAGGCGCAAACTACAAACCCCCTCCATTCCCACCTCCCCTTTTTCAATAGCTGAA
>OX387260.1:2891843-2896843 GCA_947562095.1 Branchellion lobata
CCACAACACTTGATAATAACCACAACGCTTGATGACAACCACAACGCTTGATAACAACCACAACACCTGATAACAACCACAACACTTGATAACAACCACAACATTTGATAACAACCACAACATTCGATAACAACCACAACATTCATAAACACCACAACATTTGATAACAACCACAACCTTTGATAACTACCACAAAATTTTATAACAACCACAACACTTGATAACAACCACAACAATTTATAACAACCACAACAATTTATAACAACCACAACACTTGATAACAACTACAAAATCTGATAACAACCACAATTACTTATAACAACCACAACACTTGATAACAACCACATTGATTCATAAAAAACACAACACTTGATAACAACCTCAACGCTTGATAACCACCACAACACTGTATAACAACCACAACACTTGATAACAAACACATCGATTCATAACAACCACAACACTTGATAACAAACACAACACTTGATAACAACCACAACACTTGATAACAACCACAACACTTGATAACAACCACAACAATTTATAACAACCACAACGCTTGATAACAACCACAACACCTGATAACAACCACAGCAAATTATAACAACCACAACACTAGATAACAACCACAATACTTGATAACAACCACAACGCTTGATAACAACCACAATAATTTATAACAACCACAACACTACATAACAGCCACAACGCTCGATAACAACCACAACACTTGATAACAACCACAACACTTGATAACAACCACAACACTTGATAACAACCACAACACTTGATAACGACCACAACATTTGATAAAAACAGAATTTCATTAGCCATCTCAAGAGTGGACCACTGAAACTCTCTTTCTTCTGCTCTCCCAGCCTGAGTCTTTTTTATTCAACGCCCACTATGATCTTCTCAATCGCCTGTTGCATCAGCCAGCTTTCTCAAACCTCTTTCCTTTTCGTTCTTCCCCCCATACTGATACCAACCTATGGAAATATCTCCTACACAGCCTCCGCTCGTCAACCTCGTTGTTGAACTTTCGTACACTATTGGAAACTAACCTTCACCAAGGCCTTCCTCCAACATAATGCTTCATTGATATCAAAGCGACCCTGAGACAACTAAGTTTGAAAACTGTGCGCTATAACAAATTGTTATTTCAATCATTCAACAACAACAATTTATAGTCCCAACAATTTCAATAAACAACAACTGGTTATTTCAACAACAATCTCTAAAAGCAACAACAATCTATAACAACAATCTAGAGCAACAATCTATAACAACAATCTATAACAACAATCTATAACAACAATCTATAACAACAATCTATAACAACAATCTATAACAACAATCTATAACAACAATCTATAACAACAATCTATAACAACAATCTATAACAACAATCTATAACAACAATCTATAACAACAATCTATAACAACAATCTATAACAACAATCTATAACAACAATCTATAACAACAATCTATAACAACAATCTATAACAAAAATCTATAACAACAATCTATAACAACAATCTATAACAACAATCTATAACAACAACCTATAACAACAATCTATAAAAAGACAACAACCTCAATATACGGAACCACAATAAATGAATAAGAAAAACAAAAACAATCCATAAGAACAACAAAAACAATCCATTAGAACAACAAAAACAATCTATAAGAAATACAACAACAACAACGATCTACAAGAACAACAACAACAATTCATAAAAAACAACACAATCTATAAGAAAAACAACAACAACATTCTATAAACAAGACAACAACAACAATCTACAAAAACAACAACACTATTATATAAAAACAACAACAGCAAATTACAAAAAGATCAATAACAAAACTCCACAAAAACAACAAATCAGCTATCTACATTAACAACAATACACAACAAAACAACAACAACAACAAATTACAAAAAAAAAATCAAAATTCACAATAACAACAACAAAAACAATCTACAAGAACAACAACAACAACAACAACACATAGAGATATCATCCAGGGGAGGCAGCCCACGGAGGCCTGGAGGAAGCTCGAAGTCTTCACTTCTTGGCACCTCGTGCTATGATATTCGGAATTGTCCCTTCAAATAAAAACTATTTTATTTTTTTAATTTTTATTTTATTCGAAATGTTTTAAAAGATTTTTTTTTCAAAATTATTATAAGTTTGCTACTGATTTTATTGTTATTGGACAGATAAAAGAGGTTAGAGATTGTCCAAGTAGCAATCTTTTTGGTCCATCTTCCTGTCTCTTCTTTTCTGTTGTCTGGAGTTTTTGCGACCAGCCCACGCCATTTGTTTCTGTCTACAGCTAATGACTCCCATGTCTTCGTGTCAAAGCCCTGTTTATCCAGGGTCTCCTTGAGGGTGTCTTTAGACCGCAATCTTGGCTTGTGAGCTGTTTTCTTTAGTGAGATCTCCATACAGAAGCTGCTTTGGAGCAAGATGACCGGGCATTCTGGAGACATGGCCTGCCCATCTCACCTGGTTCCTTTCGAGATAGTACGAAATGGTTTGCATTTTTGTTCTTTGCAATACTATTTTGTTCGATGTCTTGTGGAACCACTTCATGCGAAGCAGGCTACCAAGAAGGCTCATATGGAATTGGTTAAGTTGTTTCATATGTCTGGAGTAAACTGTCCAGGTTTTGCTGGCATAGAGAAGCACCGAGATGATTGCTGCTGCAAAGGCTTCAATTTTTGTGGCCAGACTCAGACCATCTCTATTCCAGACACTATAACGCAACTTTCCAAAAGCCGCAAATGTCCTGGCGATTCATTTTTTACTTCGTCGTCCGCTGTAGCAGCTACGGAAAGAACACTTGCTAGGTGAGTGAAGGACTCCATGGACCTAAGCCTATCCAGGTCTTGCCGGGAAGAGATATATGAATAACGTCAGTTTTCTTAGTGTTGATGGTGAAACTGAAGCTCTCACAGCTGCCGAGAAGTCTTCCACTACTTGTTGCATATCCGGTTCGTTATGTGCGCAAAAGGCGCAGTCATCAGCATACAGTACCTCACGAATTTTGTCAGTTTTCACTTTTGTCGTATCCTTCATACGACTGGTGTTGAAGAGACCACCATCGGTCTCATAATTCAATTTAAAACCTTTTGCTTTCAAAGCATCGATCAGCGGAGCACTCAGCATCATGCTGAAAAGGGTTGAAGCTAACATGTAGCCCTGATTTAATTAATTTTAAACCGCAATTAATTCAGATATTTTGCCATTGAATCACTATCACTATCACTATTACAAACACTGCTCTATTGTATATGATCGTGACTACTACTACTACTGATACTACGAATACTACGACTACAACTACTACTATTACTGTTACTGTTAATACTCCTACTACTACTACTACTACTACTACTACTACTACTACTACTACTACTACTACTACTACTACTACTACTACTACTACTACTACTACTACTACTACTACTACTACTACTACTACTACTACTATAACTACTACTACTACTACTAATACTAATACTACTACTACCACTACTACTACTACTACTACTACTACTACTACTACTACTACTACTACTACTACTACTACTACTACTACTACTACTACTACTACTACTACTACTACTACTACTACTACTACTAGTACTACTACTACTACTACTACTACTACTACTACTACTACTACTACTACTACTATTACTACTACTACTACTACTACTACTTCTTATAAATTTTATTTCATTTCGTACATATTTTTCAAAATATATTCTGAAATCTTTCATCTTTATCATAATAACTGGCACTAAATGAAAACCTTGAAAAAATTGAAACTAATGAAAGAAGGAATGACTGAATGAATGAATGAATGATTGATTGAATGAATGAATGATTGATTGATTGAATGAATGAATGATTGATTGAATGAGTGAATGAATGAATGAATGAATGAATGAAAGAATGAATGAAGGAATGAATGAAGGAATGAATGAATGAATTAATGAATGAACGAATGAATGAATGAATGAATGAATGAATGAATGAATGAATGAATGAATGAATGAATGAATGAATGAATGAATGAATGAATGAATGAATGAAGGAATGAATGAATGATTGATTGATTGAATGAATGAATGAATGAATGAATGATTGAATGAATGAAGAAATGAATGAATGAATGAATAAATGAGTGAATGAATGAATGAATGAATAAATGAATGAATGAGTGAATGAATGAATGAAGAATTGAATGAATGAATGAATGAATGAATGAATGAATGAATGAATGAATGAATGATTGATTGAATGAATGAATGAATGAATAAACAAATGAATGAATGAATTAATTAATTAATTAATTAATTAATTAATCAATCAATTAATGAATGAATGAATGAATGAATAAATTAATTAATGACTGAATGAATGAATGAATGAATGAATGAATGAATGAATGAATGAATGAATGAATGAATAAATGAATGAATGAATGAATGAATGAATGAATGAATAAATGAATGAATGAATGAATGAATGAATGAATGAATGAATGAATGAATGAATGAATGAATGAATGAATGAATGAATGAATGAATGAATGAATGAATGAATGAATGAATGAATGAATGAATGAATGAATGAATGAATGAATGAATGAATGAATGAATGAATGAATGAATGAATGAATGAATGAATGAATGAATGAATGAATGAATGAATGAATGAATGAATGAATGAATGAATGAATGAATGAATGAATGAATGAATGAATGAATTAATTAATTAATGAATGATTTAAAGAAAGAATGATTCAATGAATGAATGAACGATTGAACCAATGAATGAATCAATGAATGAAAAATGAATGAAGAAATGAATGAATGAATAAATGAATGAATGAATGAATGATTATATAAATGAATGAATGAATGAATAAATAAATAAATGAATGAATGAAAAATGAATGAAAAAATGAATGAATG